>OY744510.1:1946269-1978404 GCA_963556185.1 Pseudopediastrum boryanum | reverse complement strand
TTGGGAAGAGCCTGCTGTGTTGGGCTTGTTATGTCCAACCTCAGTTGTGCTTGGAAGCCATTCTTGTGGTGGTTAAGCAAAGTACGTACTGGATTGCAAGGTGAGGTGGCTGGACTAGATGAAGAGAACCATGGAGACGCCATTGCAAATAACAATGGTGGGTGGGCGAGATGCCCACCCAAATAATCAACTCTCTGCCCCATGGTAGAGGCCACGAGGCCAGGTCTCCTGACCTCAGTTGCCTCTCCCTTAACTTACGCATGCTGGGAATGTGGAAGAGGCTATGCCTCTCCCTCAGTTATTCAGCTAAATACGTTTCATGACATGCCATAGCAAAAAGTGCCATAGGCCCACACCTCAAGCTGTCATAAAAACAGCGAGGTGGAACAGAATACGGGTTGGTCTTCAGCATGTATGACAACATATGCCTAGACATGAGGTCCAGCAGATAGGTCAGCTAGCCTGGCGTAGCTCTCTTTCTTCTCCTTCTTCTTCTTCTTCTTCTTCTTCTTCTTCTTCTTTCTCTTCTTCTGCTGCTGGACCATGAGGAGCAGCTGAAGGGTCCAGGCAGGCTAACATGCAGTTCAATGCCACAATAGGCCTGTCACAGGCATGTTATTATTGCCTTTCATGATATGGCATAGCAGAAAGTACCATAGGCCTCGCACGTCAAGCTGTCACTTGTAAAGAACAGTTTGGGAAGATCATGTTGTGTTGGCCTTATTCTGTCCAACTTCAGTTATTAAATCAGTCATTATCATACCGGCTGACTGATTACTTTTATGCTTGGGGTTTTCTGCAGGTGTTGCGGGGCTACATTGGAGACAGATCAGCCAAGCCAGTATTTGACGGCAGCTCCCCTTTTGACATCTTAGGGGGTGGGTACCAGCGCCCCTTTGAGCTGGCTACTTTGCGCTTATTCAACATGTTTGGTGTTTTATCAAAATGTGAGTTGAAATGGGTGAGGGGAAACGGCAAGCACTTCTGCCGTCAGCTACATATGTAATGTACCAGCAACAAACTGTACAGTAATCAGCTACAAGCACCACTATTATTTTTCATTGCATGATGTGGCATAGCATTTTTCCATAACTAGGCCCCACACCGCGGGGTGTCGCAAAAACTTTTGCCTGTAGTGTCACAAAGAACAGCGAGGTGGAACAAGCACAAGCACTAGTATGAGGGGGGCTTGGCTGCAGCCAGGGACTGCATGCAGTACACGTTAGCTGGACAAGTGCTTTTGTGATGCATGGCGGGAGGTGATTTCGAGGTCTTGCGGCTTCGTGACTTTGATCAGGAGGCTTGTGTTAAAGGGCTGGGTTTGTTTGACCCTTGGCATAGCTGGTCTTGTGTTCTGATTGATTGATTCATTGATTGATTGTAGCTGCACCAGGGCAGTACGCGCCATAGATATGTGCTAAATAGGCATGGAGGGTTGATGTTGAGTTCCTATAGCTGCAGAGCAATAATTAAGCAATGAATTCGTACTAATCAGGCATGGGTCATAGGGCCATGATGGTTGCAACTTGCTTCACTTGCTGTAATAGCTGCTTTTATCTGTTCCAGCAATGCAAGGTTGAACCCTGCTTTTCTTATCCACACTGTTCCCTGCTTTCAGCACCCTCCCCAGTTTAGCAACGCAGGGGAGGGTGCAAAAGAGAATAGCAGGGGCCTTTCATGCAGTGCTTAAACTGAGCACCTCATGCAGTGCTTAAACTGAGAAAAGTGGAAATATCAGATATGAATCATACGCCATAGCAGAAATTGCCATGGGGTCCCCACCTGAAGCTGTTACAAAACAAGTGAGGGGGAACATATCATACCTCTAACTTATTTGATGCATGGTTGGAGGTGATTTAAAGTTCTTGCAGGTGCAGAGGAAAATGCAAGCAATGATAAAAATTGACATTACCTAACCGTTAATCTGCCATTGGGTCATATATGACCCACTTTTACAGGGGTTTGCAGAACCCAGGGGTTTTGGTGTCAATTAAGGGTTAAGGGCGCCTGGCAGATTGTGGCAATGCTTACCATCGAGGAAGGCTGAGTGACTAGCTAGGATTTGAAGACGTTTCTGCATGATGTCTGCTCTGCATTTACATACATCCTTGTTTGTGTTCTGCACCCATGCAAACATGGTGGGTGATGGCTTGCTTTCTGCTGCACTATCTAGCAGATGCTTTTACATGGTAGGAGGACCACAAAAGTGTGACTGGAGGCTGGGTACAGTTAACGAAAAAACAAACAAACAAAAGGCAGCTAGGTCGAAACGGCCAAACACACCGGGGTCAAACCCCATTTCCCTACTCAACGGAAAAGGAAACACCACAGAAATGGCAAAAGGACCAACATAAGATTAGTAGCTACACTCTATCAGGAGTTCAAGCCATTGGGTCCGATTATCAACCATTAGCTTGCACTTCTATAAGCTCTTCAAAGTTAAGCACCAAGTTAAGCAAGGAGGGGAGGGTGCGGCTTCTGCCAGGCAGGCCAGGCTTCTGTACTGCATGCAGTGGTGGAGCCAAGAAACACCAGGAACTATTGAATTGTGATCTACGGTGTTATTGTTTTTGTTATCAGTGTTGCTCGTTGGTTTCATGATCCTGATGATACTCTGCAATGTCCTTTCCTGCAGGGGGTGAGTTGAGCCCTCCAGACACCAACCTCCTGGTGCAGCAAGGTGGAACGCTGGTGTTCCATGACCGGAACGTGGTGTTCCAGCATGCAGACAGCGGCATCCTCAAGTACACAGATGTGGATGCGTTGTTGGCAGCAGTAGCAGCAGTAGCAGCGGTGGATGCACCAAGAGCAGCAGCTGGGAACTTGCCATAGATAACCGCTGCAGCAGCAGCAGCAGCTGGATTTTGGGTGGATATTGGCGTTTTATAGGCCTCCTGGCAGGACAGAGAGAAGCAGTAGCAGCAGTGGACGCACCTAGAGCAGCAGCTGGCAACCTGCCCTAGCTGCTGCAGCAGCAGGTGCATACTGACCCCCTGGCTGGGCCATCATGTTATCTGTAACTGAATGGGATGTGCTCCTGTGCGTGGGTCAGGCAGCGGCAGCAGGAGAATGTGCACCAACTTGGGGCTAGTGCCAGTTGCATCACTCCTCCTCCCATATCTACAAAGGATGCATACGCTGCCTCTTAAGTCAAGTAGTGTTTTGCCAGTTACTGGTTTCCGGCAATTTCACTTCCATATGAGTGTCAATCACTTGCACTGGCAGACACTGTTCTCATGCGAGCCTTTCAATTCCAGGAGCCCTTGCTCCTGTCCTAAAGTTCGTCGCCGAGAAGCTGCAGTAGCCTCACTAGCCAACATACGAGCCAGTCCCATCCAACATGGCTTTCTAGCATGCCTTGACCAGATGCTACTCAGACCAGCAACAACTAGATAGGGCACATTGCTCTTACTGCACAAGCAAGACGACCATCCACAATCAACCACCACAGTAGTGCTTGTGGTACACAATGCCCACCCCTCTTAACAAAATGCCCATCACTACATACTGAGTATCTGTCGTTGACATGCTTCACAACCTATAAACCTAGGTTGAGACAAAGAGACACTGCATGCAAGAACCGGACTTTTGCTCACATCACATCTGACATTGCTCATACCATTGATCACAAACCACTTTGTGGTAAGCCAACCCTACCATCCCCTCAAAGACAGCAGACAGGACAACTGGCCAGAATACCTTAGAAACACTCCCTCGTTCCTTTTAGACCCCCGATGTAAGGTATATCGTGCAAGCACCAGCACAATGATGACATCACCTTCCAGGCCATGCCACAACATGATCCCCAGCAAGCAAGCCATAACAAGCCATAACAAGATGAGGCGTGACCTCAACAACATGCGTCAGCAGCATTTCACTTCTTTAGCTTACGTCCCAATCTCATATCTTCATTCACCATTCATGTTAGATATACAAACATAAGCGAGCAGAGCTACCTACATCTGCTTTCCATCCGCGGTAGCAAAACCATGAGACATGCTAAGTAACATACAATAGGCCATAGTAGAAACAAACAAGCAAACATTTTAACGTCCTGGTCCGAGGCAGGAACCCTAAGCATGCACCGGCATAGTCAGGAGCCCCAGGTTACACTCCCAAAAGCACTACCAAATCATCATGTTCAGAAAAAGCATCACAGGCTTGGCTCAAAAGCACATCGCAGTGGAGACACCCTTTTTACCCGGACAGCAGCAGATTTCATCTTTTGAGCCACCTGCTGAGCTCTGCTAGTTTGTGCTTATATGCGGAAAGACTGTTCATGCCCGCTGTCACACCATCAATCAGAGCTTGTTTCGTGCTGCAAACCAGCAGCAACAGAGTGAGCAGATGTGAGAGCTCCAGCAGCTGGCCATCAAAACCAGGCGGTTTGACTGCATCCGAAGGCCCCCACGGATCATTACGATACATCCGAGTATTTAGAAGATGCATGCCAGACCATTGCAAGGCTTGCTTTAGCTTTGCCGATGCTGGTGACCAGATGCTCGGACGAAAGTTCGGAGAAACGCTTTGTAAGTGTCTTGGTGGCCAGATTCAAGCTCATGTACATGTGAGCAATAATATTGATAAAGCGGATGTGTCCTTTCGGCTCGGGAAGGTGCTTCTCGCGGAAAGTCCGCGAGATGTGGTTGAGCGGACTTAAGGTTAAGAGCAAACCATTTGGAGGGCAGTTACGTTGTCAAACAACTACTCGACATATACGGAGCCTTCACAAATAATTGCAAATATTTCCCTGCGCTGCTTCGTGCTCAAAAGTTGCCGACGCTAGTCTAGTGACCCCGCTAGTGTGTGTCCCAGTAAAAAGCCTGTTTCCACTGTCATGACAACGTAGCACCTATGTGCCCAGCAAGCCTTACGCTGCTTGTTCATGTCCCAGCATTACAAACTATGTGACGGAGCCGTGGTTCGATGTCGTCTGTTCGGACTGTCGATGTCGTTGAAATTTTTTCTGGTGGTTTTTTTGTCTTTTTTATATGTTTTTCTTTATGTGTTTCTCCAATTTTGTTCCCTTTTTTTTTGCACAGCATTTTAGTTTTGGGTACTAATAGGTTTGGGTTGTGCTGTTTTCAACAAGCAAAGTCATCTTCTCGGCCGATGTCCAAGGCATGACAGTCAACGCACCGGCACTGGCTCCCAATTGCTGCTGAAAGCATGTCAGTATCTGCCTGCATGTGTTGCATGGCTGTCATTGCTTATGGGCTGGCAAAGATTGGAGCTCAGTTGTGGTGGCTGTCATCCATGACTCGCTCTCACACTGCTGCAGAAATACAATGTATATAGTGTAACCTTCCACTCATGCAACATAAGTCCTAGTCCAGCTGATTGAAGCTGTATACATGTATGTTGAAGCAGTGACGACCTTGCCCTGCTCACATGAGTGGGTGGCGCCAGCTGCCTTATGTCCCATGCCTCGGAAAGCTTTGGTTGGACGAAGTTGGGGCTGCCAGGCTGCAGCGTCCTATATATACTCACACGGGCGGTTCCAGAGGCCGACTGATCACTTTTTAACGCTCCATGGGCTTGGATGGAGGGTCGAAGTCGTCCGGAAACAGAAGAGTATACGTATTGTATTCTTCCGCGCACTTTTCCAGCTCACTCCCTATAACAATATAGGACACGCGCAGCGCATAAGGGTTACTGTAACGATTGCAATGATTGCGTCGCAGTGCGCAGTTCCGTTCCATAACAAATTTCAGCGTTCCACCAAAAATTATCGCTGGAACACTTTTCGGCACGCGCTTCTTCCATGGTACAGGCGCCTGCTTGACACACGCGACATCGAGGGGAAAAGCGCTTATATAAGTTGAAAGTTAACGGACGCAAAAGAGCGCTCTCCGGTGTTCCGTAGCGCTAGTTCGGACCACGCGTCCCCAACATTGCTCCGCAGAACCCTAAAACGTGGGCCCAGATCCTGTCATGACGCCGGTTAGGTCGACCACGGAACAAGTATTACACGCATCTGCCGGTTGAATGTGCAGACCTGAGCGAGAGCACCACAGAGCGAGAGCACTCGCAGTCCAGACAGTGCTGACATTGTGCAGACCGCTCTGTCATCTAATTCACAAGAATCCAAAACCAGCTTGGTCAGCTGAGTCAGAGCCCCTACCTCTGTCATCTTGAGCTGCACTCCAAGTACAAGGAGGTCCCTGAGCTGCAAAGCCTGCTGAAGAGGTACCAAGGAAGGGGTTGCTATGTGGTTGCTCCCGTAACCGCTGTGGAGGGCAAGTTCCCTCAAGTCAGCAGCAGACTGCCTCAGCCAGCTGGTTAGATCTGCCTCTGTGTCTCCTTCACACATAGAGATACTGATTGCAGTAACTGGCAGAGTTCCGAGCTTGCTCAAGGATTTAGCAGGAAGCTTGCAGTCCAACTGAAGCTGCTGCAACTGGGGAAGGGCACAGAGCACAGCTATATCTATTGCTTCAATATCCCAAAGAGACCTCAGATTTAGACTTGTAAGCTGCACGAGGCATGCTGAGATCTGCTGCATGAAGGGCTGCCATGCAGTACTGTGCATATGACTAAGGCTAAGGCTCTTCAGTGTTGTCAAATGGGGGATTGAGTAAGGGAGAGTGGCTTCATTGTAACCGCAGCACACGATGCGAAGGCTTGTCAGCTTGGTAAGCATCGTGAGCGAGAGGTCCAGCAGTGGATGGTACGTCTGAGGACTGAAGAGGCTAAGGCTGCAAAGCTGGTCCGCAGCTCCCACTGACTGCAGTAGGGGTTGCACATCCTCTGTATTGCAGTCAGCGTAAGCCATGTTGAGCTCTAAGCTCTTCAAAGCAGTTGGATGGTTTGATATCCAAAGGCTGAGCTGCTCTGCTGCTTCTGCTGTTCTGATACGCACATCCAGGCTGGTGCTGATGCTGAGGGATACCTGGTGCCACAGGCGGCAAACCCTAGGGGCCACACCAAACATGTGGCGCTGATCCAGCTGCTGGAAGGCTTGCTGCAGGATGCTGTCACGAACAGCATTGGGCAGGCAGCTGAAGACTGAGCTGTCTGTCATCCTGTTGCCTGCATGGAGGTCACATGATAGACAATTAGCATTCAGCCCACGCATTGGACCCAAGTGAAGGCGGAGGTGTCTGACGCAACAACAGCAAGCAGCCTCAACAGCAGCAATCCCCACTCTTAACAGGGTACTATACAAGCAGCTATCAGCGTGAAGATACGTAGTGCCACAAGAATATACTGTCACCCCTCTTTGCTTACCTTTCTTAAGAATAACAGGGTCAGCTGCGAAGCTACTGACACAAGGTCAGGTACGTATGACCGAGGGCCCTGAACCGCACAAGCGAAGGCTGAGTACTGTGCCACCGCTGCTTGCAACCAAAGCTGACGAAATGTTGAGTGGTGCCAACTCCAGGAAGCCTGCTTGGTCGGGAAGGCCCAGGCTCCAGGCGAGGGAATGCGAACAAAGGCAGGAGTTACTCAGCTAAGACTTTTCATCATTCATCAGCCAAAGTTAGGAAAAAAGCGGCATGCCCTGTTATAATATGTGGACAAACAAAGCAACATAAAACAGAGGATGGCCTTTCGTAACTAGAGTGTGTTGGTGACACATGTCGCGTTTTGAAAATAGGTTGTATAAAGCTGGTGTTGCGTGGGGTTGATCATTCATAGGTTGCAACCTGTCAGTCACGAGATATGTTTTGAGTGTTGTGGGTAGCCCTGATGCTTGAAGCCAGCAGGAGCTTGGTGCATCACGAAACTGTATCAACTGTAGAGAGTCCCAACTCTGTCCGCTTCTGACACTGCTTGTCTGCGGTCAATTCTGTCAATCAGTCACGGACGTCTATCTAATACTATCTGTTACATTAAACACCACATGGCAGCTCTTTAGTATATGGTGTTTTGCGGCCTAGACATGGAGGGAGACAACACTGTCGAGCAGCAGCTGACATCTTGTGTAGCTCAAGGGAACTCACTGCTCCTTGACGGGCTTGCTCCAGATGACCCAAGCCTTCGAGACGTCGACCCTGGGGAGCTGTCAACGCAGGTCGAAGCATACAGAGCAGCCATACGATCACTCAAAGCCCAGGTCGACACTCTTGCAGATGCGCCTGGGCTCAGTGAGCGAACTCCAGACCAAACTTTCAAAGCTGGCAGCACTGCAGCAGCAGCCAACGCCGATGCAGAACATGAAGAAGCTGGGACCTCCTCTGTAGATGACCTTGATCCCAGGGAGTGGCAAGTCCCCCCTCACAGCATCCCAATCCATGCCAATGTAACAACCTTTGACTGGTCAACATTACACAGTCACACGCACTTTGATGTCATCATGATGGATCCGCCATGGCAGCTCGCAACTGCCAATCCCACACGTGGGGTGTCCTTGGGATACAGCCAGCTTACAGACCATGATATACGCGCGCTACCCATACCGCAGCTGCAGCAGAACGGGTTGTTGTTTATCTGGGTCATCAATGCCAAGTACAAGTTCACTTTGGACCTCTTCCGATCTTGGGGCTATAGGTGAGTGTGGTATGTTGCATGGGTATGGTGCACGTCGTCTAATTCAGGGTTTAGGGTTACAGTAGTTTAGGGTTTAGGGTGCTAAACCCTAGTATTCCGAGCTTGCGGCTGTAGGTGAGTCTGGTATTTGGAGGGAAAGCGGTCTAGCATGGGTCCACTCTGCAAAACCCATTGGCAGCCATGCAGCATAGAGTATGCACATAGACAACACCACCAACAGGTGCCACCTTTTGAGGGCTTTGAGAGCGGCCATTCATTAAGCATGATTGTAACCTGAAGATACAGATGCCATGACGGTGTAGGGGTGGGTGGGTGGGGGGGGGGAGGGGAGGTTCCAGCGCTGGGGGAAGCTGCGGTCAGGAGGGTCTGTAGACAGAAAGGGGGCATGAGAGGGGGCTTTGTTTTTGTGGAGGGGAGGTTTGTAATCAGACGCAGCAGAAGCAGCAGATATGTGCTGCAGCCAGACATGACAAGCAGCCAAACCACGGTATGATCGAGATGGGTAGACTGCTGGGTTGCAGTCCAGTGATGCGAGTGGCATGCATCAATGGTTGGCTTTATTAGATCACCAGTATGTATTTAACCTACTACTCATCTACCCTGCCTAAGGATATTTACATGGTAAGTTGGGTGCTTCTCTCCTCAGTCAGGAGGCAGCTTTTGCTGGCATCATTGGGATAACATAAAAACATTCCATGATCTGCTATAGCAAAAAGTGCCATAGGCCCCGCACCTCAAGCTGTCACAAAAAACAGCGAGGTGTTACCCAAAGAAACATTGGAGTAACCAAATTAAACGGTCCTTCAAACTACTGCAGCCAGATTGTCATGGTATGTGGCCTTTCTGCAGGTTATTGTGATCACATTGTTCATTTATTTTTTTCTCTTTTTTCATACATAGTTCGTCTGGTCAGTCCATTTCGCTCAGGTGTGCAAATCAAGTCTCATTCTGGCCCTGGGGCAGTCAACCTTGTAATACCACCTACAGCTTCAGGCTTTTGGGTGATGATTCTTTTGCTTGTTTTATAATGCTGGCGTAGGCTTGTTGATGAGATTGTGTGGGTGAAGGTCACAGTCAACCGGCGGCTGGCCAAGAGCCATGGCTATTACCTGCAGCATGCCAAGGAGGTGTGCTTGGTGGGCTTAAGAGGCGACGCTCCTCCCGGGCTGCAGCGCTCAGTGGGCAGTGATGTGATACTGAGCGAACGGAGGGGCCAGAGCCAGAAGCCGGAGGAGATCTACCAGTTGATAGAGCAGCTGGTGCCAAATGGTGAGTGGATGGGGGCACGAGCACTCAAGAGGTTGGAAAGTAGTGTGAGGTTTAGTGGGGAGTTTTGGGTTGGGTTTAGGGTTTGGGGTTGAGTTTGAGATTTAGGGGCGCAAGTTCTGGTTCTAGTTTAGGTTTTAGTTCAGGGTTTAGGGGCGTAAAAGTAGTATGAGGTTAGTGACGCAACTTTAGGGTTTAGGGTAGAGTTTAGGGTTTAGGAGCTAGAGGCGCAAAAGTAGTGTGAGGTTGGTGGTGCAGCACTAGGCAGTGATTGGTAGTGCAGCACGCCCCAGCATAATTATGTTCCTGAGGTCAAGGAGAGGCGGAGGGACAAACGCGAGCGATGTAGAGCAGATCGAGCAGCTGGTACTGTAGTTAGGCTTGACATGCCTCCCTATGTTTCCCGACAAAGCTCGGGTGAATTGGGAAGGGTGTACGTTTGTGTTGTAAACACAACAGGATTTGAAGTGCTGAACTGTGCTACGTTACAAACCAGGCAACAGCAATCCTGACACCATCTAGTGATGGAGAGAGTTATGGCTTAAGCTTACAGTAGGTTTAGGGTTGAACAAATCCAGGATTAGGAGGTAGGAGCTGGGGTGTGGATCAGGCAAGTGACAAGAGAGGGGGTGAAAGCAGATGGTATGCTGTTCACATATTCTGCTTTTTTTTGTGAGGGCTTGAGGTGCAGGGTCTCTGGCACTTTCTGCTATGGCATATCATGGGTTGTGATGAGCAGCTGGTATCAAATGGCAATCGGGATGTGGCGGCATTGCAACGGTGCTGCTGAGGCCTTGTGTCATCTTGTTTTTTTAGTGAAATAGGTGTTTACAATTTTTGCTCAAACACAGGTACACAAGCAAAACTTACACACCCATGGCTACCAGCCCACAGACAGTAACGGGTTATTCTTTAGCAAAATGATGTCTGTCGACATGGTGCCATCTGCAGGCTCTAGTGGGTCAGATTGGGGATATGCGGCATATTAGATGCTTGGAAGGGCATGCTTAGCTCATCCATTTCATCCAGTTTACTGACCTGCTGGCCATGATTGAAGCATTGAGGTGGAATGTGCTGATGCAGGTTGCAGCACTCCATAGGAGACCCTGCTTTTCTTGTGCGCACTCTTCCCTTCTTTGCTTACCTGTACCAGCCTCCAGGTTGCAGTTGGAGGTACCCCAGCCATGCAGCTGATGGGCAATGCCTGTGCCTTCGTTGTTAAGGCGGTTCTGACATCATCGGATGCAAGTTACATCACCTCATTCAAAGTTTGTGCCTCTTAGTCGGTGTAGATGGTGCAATTTCTTGTGACTTGAAAGTAACCGTACTAAGTTGCCTAATGGGTCATTTTCTAAGAGACAAATGCTCACTTGCCTCCATGCTGCGCAGGTAGATACCTGGAGATCTTTGCCAGGAAGAACAACTTGCGCAACTTCTGGGTGTCTGTGGGCAATGAGGTGACGGGTACGGGCCTGCCCGAGGAGGACCTGCAAGCCTTCAAGGATACTGCGGCTATCCCAGGGGCAGTTTATGGCAGGGGTGGTAGTGGCACTGCAGCCCAGGGTCAGTGAGTGCTTAGGTACTGATGAGTATCAGTACTAATGGTATTGGTAAAACAAACAAAAACAAACATAGGTTGAAGGTGTGGTGTTGGTACTGGGTTTGGTGGTTGGGGGAAGGAGGGGAAAAAGAGGGGCAAAGGAGATGGGGTGTGGGGCAGGGGAGACGGACATCAGACTGTGTATGTCAGTGAGTATCATGGCAATTTTAGAGTGCCAAACCAGTATCTGAACCGGTCTAAGGGAACAGCTGTAATCAGTATGGGTCAGTACCCTCTTATCAGTGGGCTGTAACCACTAGTCACTGGCCGTATCCTTGTTCATCCTGCCCAACCAGCTATCGGCCATCCAGTGACATTGCTATTGCATGCCTGCTGGGACGTGATAGTAAGTGCAGGTGGTAATTTTAGACAATGGAGGTGTCTCTAGCTAGTTTAGGGTTTAGTCTGATCTGCACAGCTACCGCATAGCTATGTATGTCAAAGTGTACATACCGGTACTATCAGTATCATTACACAGATGTGACCATGTTTTGTTGGCCTTGCCACTGCGAGCTGGCTCTGTGCACACCACCACTAGGCTTCATTGTTGGCCCCACTTTCTTCCAACTGTTCCACCACGCGGTTGTCAGCAAACGTAAAGCAGGGGGGAGTCGTGTCCTTAATGCAGTCCCTCGCATCTTCTACCACCCAGCACTCATGATATAGGGTCTCCATATAGGGTCTCCACATAGAGTGGCAGTGCATGCTCACAGTGGCAGTGGGCAGCTTTGAACGTGCAGAGAGGGTAAACCTCCTACCATGGTACTTCGAAGCGACCAGTTTGGCCATGCGAAAGTCAGGCATGCCAGGTCCTTTCCTTTACTGAAGCGTAACAGTAAGGGCATGCCGCGCACATGAGGTGCAGTGACATCTTCCGTTACAAAGGAAACGGCCAGGAGCAGGCAGGTAGAGCGAAGCAGAGGGATTGACTGGCAGAATGAAGATGAGGGAACCATCAGAATTAGCGTGCTCTCAAGCAAGTCTCCTTTTCTTCTAGTCAACCGGTTCGCTAGTGAGATGCCATCGGCGCTATCGAGTAAATATGATTGGGACACTAGCGCCTCGGGTAACAATGTGTCCGAGGACTGCCACGGGCTATTCAAAGCCTGTGCATGAAAGTGCCGCAGCTTCTTGTCAGGGACAGCCGTGCCCACAGTCAGGTCCAAACTGGCCGCTGCTGCGCTGGAGTTGTCGGCACCAGGGTGACACCAATTTTCACACCGGGGCAGATGACAGGACGTTGCATAGAAGCCGTGGCCTTGGCATCAGTGCAGCAGCCAGAGCAATCACGGGGCTAGAAATACTGCTCAAAAAGAGCTTATGCCTGAAGAACGTCTGCTCGGCTGCACTAGTCTTGTGCTCAGCTAGTTGAGTGTAACCAACCGGCCGCACACCTACTCCAACCTGATAAGTGGTGCCTGCCACGGGCCCCCTGTCATCGCAATGGATAAAGTCACAAGACCACTGATAGTAACTGTGCTGGTTGGAATCCTGTTCTGTGCACTATGTGTTAGCGGTCGGGAAATGAGGTATGTAGGACTTCAAGTGCTACTTTCCTAATACAAACGTGAACAGCCCGAGCTCAATCATCAGCTCACTGCATTCATCTTTGAGTAAAAAAAGGCATACGTCCACACAACGCAATTATGGCTTCCATCTACTGTAGGGGTGATGTCTCTGCTGGACGCGGTCCCATTGCAGCAGATGTCCAAGCTGGTAAGCCAGTTCTGCTCAAGTTTGAATCCAGCCACGACTCCCTTGCAGGCCTGCAGGAGTCTTACTTGTTTGGAGATTCATGCAATAATAGCTGAAGAATGCACCTGCCCGGATCTTTAAAGTGTGTGATCGTTCCTTGTCTTGCTGACTTCATCATTTTGACTGTGTGTATGTGTGTTACTCCTGCGCTGCAGGTGATCTGTCATCGATTCCACCCCCTGCCATGGCCAGTGGCTCGCGTAGATCTCTCCTTGACTCTGTCAGTGGCTGGATTGATGGGGGACACAGGATTGCATGGAATTACAACTGCGATTTCAATGGTCCTGTGTATCAGCAATTCCGGAGCCCTGCAGAGCAGTGTGGAACCGCTTGCGAAAGGTCCGGCAACGGCACTCCCAAGTGCACCCACTTCGTGCATCGTGATGGGGTCTGCTACCTCAAGTCTTATTTCCCTGACCACAAGGGGAATCGTAACGGGCCTAACTATCCAGTTGCCTGGAATGAACCTAATCGAATCTGTGGCTTTTATGTGTTTCCTCGGTGAACCCACACACTTCACAGGCAACCCGGTGGGTAGATAGCTAGCTCTACTCATGTGACTACTTGTCCTTAAGCGAGTCTCAGGCGACTATGCAGGCCATGTCAGAGTTTATGCATCAAAGCCCTTGTTATTATGTGGCAAGGTCTAAGTGTCTGAGTTTAGTCACATACTGCAGCTACAGGAGACAAAGCCTGATCTTTGTAGGCATTTCAAGGCTTTGAGGTCTTAGAGCTACCATGTCGACCTGGTTTCCTCTGATGGTGATGACTGAGATACCATGGTACATTCTTCTATGTTTGAGGTAGAGCGAATGAAGCCCATGTGTTGCTCAACAACATGAGCTGGTCATAGCCTGGCGTGCGTGTTTTGACAGGAAACATTGTACTTAGTAGATATGAGGAAGATCATCTTGCCTATCAGGAGTTGATCTGTGGTCATGTGTTGAGGTGTTGTTGGCGCTAGGTCTCGGCCTTGATTGGTTCCCAAGGGATGCCCTTCTGGGCTATTCAGTAAATACCTTGTAACCTGTGGTGCCATGACTTCAACTTCCATTGCAAGGCTCGCTGCCCTTATGTTGCGATAGCTCATTCTTCTGATCAGTGCAAAGAAGCCTCGACAAGTCCACATGCCTCGATATAATAATCTTGCACCACTTCCTGAATGACTTGATTGCCTTTGATGGTTTAGAAGATGGAGCACAAAGTCCTGAGATGCCGCTTTCAGTTTACATCTCAGTCTCCATCCCAGAACTATTGCCACTCTGTCTGTATTCTTCCGCATGGATCCTGCAGAGTACCCATGGGAAAGTCATATCCAGCCTTCGGCATCCGTGATCCCTTCAAAGCAGTCCGGATCGGTACAAAGGCCATTGCACAAGGAGACGGGGGAGCTGACAGTATTGTCTATAACGACGGAGGCAGTGACAGTAAATGGGCGCGCGCTTATTGTGTGGCTGAGCTCCATGAAACGAGGAAACACACACATACCTAGGGATTTAGTATCAAGACGACTTGAAAGCCTCACTGCAGGTCCAGGCCACATGGAATTCTATACAGAAGGATGCAAATTAGGAAGACGCCGGAAGGTCAATGGCGGACAACTCCAGCAGTAGTCACACTGGTGGAAATCAAGTACACACGTGAAACAGACCCAAGTAGAACAATGCGAGACCCATCCACGCAGCAAAGCGAACTGCACAGACTGGAAAGAGAGAGACACCCAAATGTAAATGTTGAATGGGGGTCCATCATACTGGGAGTTGCAGGAGCGATATACAAAGAGTGCACCATACGACAGCTGGAATTTCTTGGTGTAAGAGGCACACATCTAAACAGCACAGCTCACAAGCTGCCACGAAGGCATGCAATCCAGGCTCTGCATGAGACCTGGCAGAAAGCAGGCAGAAACATATGAAGGACCGGCCATTGAGCCTGGAAACAGGGCCTCTCCAGTGGGGAGGCAACAATCTTTGGGTGGGTGGGGGGGGCGGGTGAGACGGGGAGGGATAGATGGAAGGGGGAATGAGCGGATGTGGACGGAAGGGGGCTGGGACTGTGGCAGAGGCTCTGTCTCTTCCTCAGTTACTCAACTAGCCTGGCGTAGCTCTTCTTCTTCTTATTCAAAGCTGCTTGGTGTGAACAGATACACCAAGCTTGGACCCTAGTAACTCCCACAAGTGACACCACTGCATTCTAGTGACACCCCAGGATATTTAGGTCAAATTTAGGTCAAACACCATGTTGAGACAAATATGCTGCTAAGACCCATATGCGTGACATGGAGACAAAGACGCATGGTGCCACTCCCTGACCTCTTTTAAGCTTGGCCACTTCTCCAACCCCATTGCAAGGCATGCACTGTGACCACCCAAACCACCCATATCATTCTGCCTGATAGAGACTTTTATGGTTAGAACAGAAAAGGACATCCTTCCGACACCCTCTTCTCATCCCTTACTGGATACACAGGAAAGGGCACAGGTCTAGACAACTCGTCCGTACACTCGGCCATGCACTCATCACATAACCAACCCCTCGCATGACCAGTTGTAGACTAAAGCAATGTACTACATACACCCTGACCACCGACCAACGTCAGAGCCCCAAAGTAAGAGTAACAGAGAATTGCGCCTGCACAATCAACCTTGGTTCATCATGGCTAATCTTGTCTACATACGTTTGTCCCATCATCTCCAGGCTGGAATGCCACTAAACAGCATGCATGTTGTGGACACAGTAGAAGGCAAGCTTGTGGAGCAATTGACTCACAGCAGACCGACAGCAATAGAGCATGACCTGCTCCTACATCTACAGCAAAGCTGCCAATACATACCATCATATTTAGGCAGAGGGTTCCCATGGACCAACTGCTTTCTGCCAATCAAAATTTCGATACATGAATAAACACACGTTGCTACCTATCATATGGGAGCATTCACTCCATCCACTTATTGGTTCATGAGCAGCAGGTGTCTGGGCCCTGCCATGTGACCAAAGCAACACACCTGCCGCACAATATATTCGCACATCATGTCAAACAGAAGGCGCTGTGACTATCAGGCAGTACTGTTAGTCACTACTGGCTTGGAATTGCTTACTAAGTTAGACCTCAAGATCACTGGCCATTTACAGTACACTACCAGGTTTTGCGTTTCTCCAGGCCAAACGTGTGTCTGGCAGCCGAGCGAGTCCTGAGTGAGCACTGATTCCATCTACCTATAAAGCAGTCAAATGTGGCATGGACCCGGCCAGCACCCGTCCATAGACCCAGTTGATAGCAACAACGCTTGAGACAGCCCTGTTACCCCAACGTCCAGGGTCCGCAGCTCCGGACAGGCAAGCCAAAATCAACACCCCTACCTGCATCGTCTAGCCCACAGGTCTTGAAGCCCATGGCAGTCAACTGAATGAGAGCTGCCAAGTGCCCTGGGGCTGCATATCCACCACAGTCAGACTCCTCATCAGCAGTGGGGCATGCTGCAGGGGTGGCAACACTGAGGGATAGCAACAGACGCCTTGCTGGAATCAAGTGTCTTCAAGTACAGCTCCTGCAAAGTAGAAGCAGACTGTTGCAGCCATCTTTCAACCTGGTAGTGTCACAACGGAACTATGGGTGGGTAGAGGCCTTCCCCCTCCCCCGCTGTGTAAGCCTGCACCCCCTCTCTCTTGCCTTGCCTCATGTTTGATATATCTAACATGAATGGTGAATGAAGGAATGAGACGAGAAAGTTACTTGAGGTGAAGTGCTGCGATGCATGACTTCCTGAGGTCACGTCTCATGTAGCCAACCTAAGGTCTCTGAATGAAGCATGTAAGTACTGGTCTCATAGGAGCAATCTTTTGCTGCTCTGTGTGCCAGGGCGCTAAACATAATGCAGGTTTTGACTCCAGGCGGGAACTGCTGCAGCTACCTGGTCCTACAGCATGTGCTCACACTCCATTACTCAATTATGAACGCCGATAACCGACATCATGTACAAAGCATGCAGCTTGAGCTAGAAAAGGTCTGGGGCAACAGAAGGACGTAGATTTTTCCGACACTCTAAACTCACAGGCCAGTGGCATGGTTAGGCAGTTATGACGCCGAAAAATGGCCGGTGGGTGGGTAGAGCGCCCCCCGCCCTCCGTGTTTGAGCCCCTTCCCTCTTTTACCCCCTCTCCTCTTTGCCTGATGCATGCACACACGTCCCATATATTCTTTTGCGGCAATTAGGGGCTGTTGTGTAAGCACAATACAGTAGTTATGAGAAACACAGAATGCACAAGAAGCGTTAGCAACCCCATCGCTGTAAACACCCACCTTTCATTTATTTCATGATCGATGGGGTATACGTATTTCTGGGTGGGACAACTGCTCTTGTAGACGGCCAGCAGTGTTCAGCTTGCTGGAACTGAGAGCGTGCTGCAAGTAAGTGCTGCTGCTCACGGAGCCCGAACTTGCTGAATATGCATGCTACTATAAGTACATGCCGATGGCTGCTGCAATGGCGCTTGCATATGTGATAATCGTCGGTGCTACAAAGGCTAGCTTGAACAACGGCGAAAGGACAGATCGGATAGAAATATCAGCAAGTTGTTGACAGCCCTCAGGATTATTCGCCATACCTGTATAAGTGCCAGGAAACCAACTATGCAATATGTGTGATGTGTCAACACCAGAAGACCCCTCAGGAGACATTTAGGATGCATTTGACACCTTGAACCAGGGCAATGCAGGTTGACATGTACAAAATAGGGGTAGAAAAAAGGCAACAAGCAAGTGGGCATCGCACAGTCAGCAGCATCGTAGGCGTTCGCGGGAAGTGAGCATTATGTCACAGTAGTAATTTGCAACAAGGTATATACTGAAGGTTAGGGTTTGGGGTAGGTCTAGGGTGAAAGGTGTCCTGACGACACAAACTGCACCCGCTAGAGGCAATGCGACCCACTTACTCTGGCAGCTCTAGTCACCTTAGCCTTGGGCACTGCCAGCTGCTCTGCGCACACTCAACCACCAGGTTTGTTGGCCTCATTTTCTGCCAATTTCCCCACCACCCAGTCAACAAAGAAATACAGGGGCCCTTAACGCAGTCCCTCGCATCCTCTACCACCCAGCACTCATGATAGAACGGGCCATTCCCAGATGTTACAGTCGCAGTGCTCACGGTGGCCACCATGCATGAGCACTGCATGCATGTATGCCATGGCAGTCGGTGGGCAGCTTTGAACGTGCAGATAGGGACAAACTTCCTTCTTTCGTACAGCGAAGCGACCAACTTGCTCATCCGAAGGTCAGTCATGCCAGGACCTTCACTGAAGCGTAACAGTAAGGGCATGCTGCACATGCGGTGCAGTCCACATGTTGACACTCATAGGATGTGACCAGGAGCGGGCAGGCAGTGCGAAGCAGAGGGGTTGACTGGCAGATATAATGATGAGGGATCCAAAAGAAAATAGCATGTTCTCAACCAATTCTCCTTACTTTCCAGTTAACCGGTTCCTAGCACGCACGCACGGATGCCATCGGCGCTATCAGAGTCGCCGGAACTATGGTTGGGATGCTGGCGCCTCGGGTAAACTTGTGTCCGAGGAACGACACGGGCTATTCGAAGCCTTTGGATGAGAAATTGCCACAGCTCCTCGTCCGGGTGCCCACATTCAGGTCCAAGCTGGTTTGTCGCTGCGCTGAAGTTGTCGGCACCAGGGTGACACCAATTTCCACAACGGGGCAGATGACAGGCCGTTGCATAGAAGCCGTGATCTTGGCATCAGGGAGCCAGCCAGAGCAGTCACCAGGCCATATTTACTGCGCAAAAGAGCGTATGCCTGAAGAAACTCTGCTGCTGCACTTCTCATCGTGCATCCTAGAGTAACTCCGGCCGCACACCTACTACAACCTGACCCAATAGGTGCCTGCCACGGGTCGCTGTCATTGCAATGTATAGATACACCGGACCACTGATAAAAACTGTGGTGGCTGGACTCCTGTTCAGTGCACTATGTGTTGCTGGTCGGGAAATGACTAGGTAGACTGAGTGCTGACTGGATTTCTATCCGCTGGATGAAACGTGAACATCTCAATCATCAGCCCACTGCTAAATAAATTGAGTAACGAAAGGGATATGTCCACACATCGCATTTGACAATCATTGCTTCCATTTGTAGGGGTGATGTCTCTGCTGGAAGCGGTCCCAAAGTTGCAGATATGCAAGCTGGTAAGAGTTCTGCCCAAGTTTGCATTCAGCCACGACTGCCAGCCTTGCAGGCCCTGCAGGACCCCCACTTGCTTGGAGCTCATGCAATGTTAACGGATGCTGAAGAATGCACCTGCTAGATCTCAAAGTGTGTGTTGAACTTGTCTTGCTGACTCCTTCGTTCTGACTGTATGTATGTGTGTTACTCCTGCGTTGCAGATGATTTGTCATCGATTCCAGCCCCTGCCATGGCGACTGGCTCGCGTAGATCACTCTCTGCCTCTGTCAATGGCTGGATTGATGGAGGAGATAAGATTGCATGGAATTACAACTGCGATTTCAATGGTCCTGTGTTTCAGCAATTCCAGATGGGTCCAGAGCAATGTGGACCCACTTGTAGAGGATGGTGCAGCAATAACCTGGCCTGTTGCACCCACTTTGTGCATCGTGATGGGATCTGCTACCTCAAGGCTTACAATGATCGCCGTGGGAATCTTAATGGACCTAACTATCCAGTTACCTGGAATGAACCTAGCCGGATTTGTGGTTTTATTACATGGTGACAAGTAGAGTAGATAGCCGGCTCTAGTCATGTGACAACTGTGTCTAGCAGGCGATGCAGGCTGCATGTCAAAGCTTACGCATCAAAGCCCCTGTTATGTGGCAAAGTTGGTGTCTGAGTGCATTGCATGCACCTGAGACGGGAGACGAAGCCTGATCTCTGCGAGCCATCTTAAAGGCTACCGATGGTGACCTGCGTGGTTTACTCTGATGAGCAGTGATTTCTGAGCTGTACCTATTTGGCTTAATATGGGGGTTACCATGGTGCGCTATAGTATGCTTATGCTTGAGGTAAAGCAAATGAAACCGCCCAAAACACACATAAATGTTGTCATGGTAGTCCGGCGTGTTTTGTCGACAGAACACGTTTTTGATTAGATAAGAGGAAGACATATTGTATCAGGAGTAAAATGTGGTTCTGTATTCACTGTGTTGGTTTTTCCCACAGTACATGCCTTCCGCGTGATGCGTTCTAAAAGTCGGACCGATATGATAACATGCTTCGTTCTCCAAGGTCGCAAGGAGCATCCCAGCCCATGAATGCTCGTCACAGCCTGCACGGTATGTTTTTCTTATCTTCGAGCACACCTACTGCTGCTAGACTTTCCATTTTATCCAGTCGTCTCCTGCTGCTCCATGACACCATCATCCAGCACCAGCACCATCACCATCACTTGGCAACAACAATTCACTTTAATCTGACCACAGCCAGCACCTACACTAACAGCACCACATTGTCTGCTCAGGAACCATCCTGCTGAGAGTCAAGTTCAACCTTGCCGCCAATGCAACTGCCAGCAGCAGGCAATTAATCTGCAGCCACAGAATTGCTATGCCTGGGCAGCCTGACCGTTTGTAGCACTGTGCATATCTTCCCTGTCAACTTTGACAAGTTAGATGGCAAGTCACCTCTCTTCTCACACTCGTAAGGTTGCCAAGACCTCTTCAACAGTTAGGGCCCATATGATTGATAGAATGTCAACTAGGCCATATTGTACATAAGTTCCAGAAGTTACCAGCCCCTCTGAAACTACACATTCAATACCGGTGACCCAACTCCTCCAGATTAGCTTCCATAGAGGTTGCCTGGTGATGCCTGCTTCTCTCCCATACCATGATCAAAAAATACAGCACCTTCCTGTGCTACCCCACAGAATGAACGATTTCCCTATGGATGGCTGATACATGATAGAAGATGCAAGAGATAGGGCCAGACTCCATATTGTACCCGACCAAAATCCATGCCGAATGGGCCATCCTCCCACTACTAGCTTTGCCCCACTACAGGCTCCCCAAATGCTAACTAATTCCCCTGGAACTAGTCAGGGAGGGCATGTCCTTGACAAGGTCAAGTCTGCAGCACACACTCAGGCCATTCCTTCCTTCCTTGCTTTTTTCCTTTTTCTGATATCTTCATTGAAGTGCTGATATCCATTCAATCATTTTGTCCACCATGTATTCAGACCCGTCACAAGCATGCAATTTCCTTTTTATTGCAGCTTGTCCCTTCACTCCGCTAAATGCACCCCTTATACTTTGTTGCATGCGTTCAGCAATGGTAATAATTTATACTTTCTAAACTTTACAGCATGCATGCACGTTCCCTTGCAGCCTCAACTGTTGCTGGGCGTCCTACTGTACAGTACTGCCTGCCGCTCCATGATCACAGCCAGCAAGAACAGGACTAGATTCCCTGCTTGAATAGATGCCACTAAGCATCAGGTACAATCTGTAGAATTTGGTTGGGTCATCACTCAGCAAGAGATATGAACCCGCAAGCAGCAATGCCGTTGCCCAGGCACAATGTTTGGCACATACATGGTACATGCCTTCAGCAGCCGGCAATAACAACACCTAGTCACCACTGTTGCACACTTATTAAATGCACCACGAGCCACAAGAGACCATATCACGCATCACACACACCACGTGGGCTCACACTACCAGTTTCAGCTTCTACTAGAGTCGAGTTCGATTGGTTCAGCAGCACCTGTAATGTGCCTTCTCCTGCGTGCATTGCTTGCAGCAATGCAGCACACATACCAAGAGTCCCTGGCTCATCAAGTCCATCCAAACCATTCACTTGCCCTGTATTCAACCCCGTTCCATTTCTGCCAGTGGCTGGCCTGCCCCTCCACCATCCAATCAATACGTCCTATGAATATCTTTGACTGCGTCCATCATGGTTCCAACCAATACTCATTGGACCTCACTGCATGTATAGATGTCCTTTCCATTGCAAAGTGATCGGTGCTGGACTCTGCATTCAATGCAGTGCACTTTGCATGCCGCTCCATAAGCACAACCAGCATGAACAGCACTGATATGATCTGCTCATACATACAGATGTCACTCAGCAACAGGTACAGTTTGGAAGTTGGTTGGGCCAGCAGCATGAGAACTGAATCCGCAGGCAGGCCCAGAAATGAATCCTGCCCATGCACAACTTTCAGCACATGCCACAATCCTTCTACAGCCGGCAGTATAAACTCTGTCACCACTGTGCTGCGCTACCTTTACGCACCATGGGCAACCCAAAACCATTTATTTTGCTCGTAACATTTGCCACATGTGCTCAACTACAGTTAGAGCTTCTATGTGAGCTGCTTTGAGCTGCTGCAGATGAGCTCTGGTTCAGCAGCAAGTCTGGTGTGCCTCCTTTTAACCCATGCAACGCTTATAGCAAAAGGAAGATTTGGAACAACCAATCACAGCCTACCAGCATCCAACCATTTATACACAGCATGCATGTATGCAGTTGTACCCCAATGAATTTCACCATCTTCAGGTGACCTGCGTAGTCATCTATAAAACTCACACAGCTTCATACGGCAAGTGCAAACTCAAGTGCACTTCACAACACACCTGCTAACATCCCAGCACCTTAGTGAGGCAATGCCATTCATTCTAAAAAAGCTTCTCCAACCCTATTGCAAGGCATACACTGCAAGCGCCCAAACTATCCATACTGACCTGGCTGGCCACCTGAAAGAATAGGGGCTTGACAATCCCCACGACCAGCTACGCTGAAACCCCATACTGGCTACAAGGTTCCACCAAAAAGTGTTTGCAGCCATAGTGCCTTGAACTCAACCTTGCAAAAGTAAGGGTTGATGCTTCACTGCATATGCTGAAAGTTTAAGTTCCCTCAGTCTGCGCGCCACAGACAACAGACCCCAACTGTCGTGCTTACCCATCCTTTAGAATCCTATGGTTAGATCAAAGTGACATCCATCCAAACAACCTGTTGTCATCCGGCCTAACTGGATATACAGGGAAAGACACAGGTCCACGCAACTCGTACAGCCATGCATCACATAACCAAACACATGTATGTATGACCAACTACTTCGTTTCCTTACTTTGTACGCGACAAATGGTGTGTGCGTAGATGTAACCATGTAACCAGGATTATTGGCCATACCTGTATAAGAGCCATTAAACCAACTATGCTGAATGTGTGATGTGCGTGTCAACACCAAAAGACCCCGCAGGAGACATTTAGGATGCAATTGACACCTTCAACCAGGACAATACAGGTACACATGTCCCCGATAGGGGTAGGCAAAAGGCAACAAGCAAGTGGGCTTGCCAAAAGGCAACAAGCAAGTGGACTTGCTGCACAGTCAGCAGCATCATATGCGGGAAGTGAGCGTTATGTCACAGTAGTAATTTGCAAAAGCATATACAGAAGGTTAGGGTTTGGGGGTTGGGGTTTAGGGTTTAAGGTGTCCTGACGACACAAACTGCATGCACCTGCCAGAGACAATGCGACACTTACTCTGGCAGCTCTAGTCACCTTAGCCTTGACACTGCCAGCTGCTCTGCGCACACAACCACCAGGTTTGTTGGCCTCATTTTCTGCCAATTCTCCAGCACCCAGTCAACTATGAAATCCTTAGCGCGGTCCCTCGCATCACCTACCAGCGAGCACTCATGATAGAACGGGTCATTTCCAGAGATTAGAGTCGCAGTGCTCACGGTGGGCACTCCGGCGTGAACACTGCTGCCATGGTAGATAGTGGGCAGCTTTGAACGTGCAGATAGGGACATGCTTCTTGCTTTGGTACAGCTGCGCGACCAACTTGCGCATCCGAAGGTCAGGCATGCCATGTCCTTCACTGAAGCGTAACAGCAAGGGCATGCTGCACATGTATGCGGTGCAGTCCACACGTTTACACTCAAAGGATATGACCAGTGAGGAGCGGGCAGGCAGTGCGAAGCCGAGGGGTTGACTCGCAAATAAAGGGATCCAAAAGATGAGGGATGCAAAAGAAATAGCATGCTCTCAAGCAATTCTCCTTAGTTTCCAGTTAACCGGTTCCTAGCACGCACGCACGGATGCCATCGGCGCTATCAGAGTCAAAGTATGGTTGGGATGCTAGCGCCTCGGGTAAACTTGTGTCCGAGGAACGACACGGGCTATTCGAAGCCTTTGGATGAGAAATTGCCACAGCTCCTCGTCCGGGTGCCCACATTCAGGTCCAAGCTGGTTCCGTGGTCGACCTAACCGGCGTCATGACAGGATCTGGGCCCACGTTTTAGGGTTCTGCGGAGCAATGTTGGGGACGCGTGGTCCGAACTAGCGCTACGGAACACCGGAGAGCGCTCTTTTGCGTCCGTTAACTTTCAACTTATATAAGCGCTTTTCCCCTCGATGTCGCGTGTGTCAAGCAGGCGCCTGTACCATGGAAGAAGCGCGTGCCGAAAAGTGTTCCAGCGATAATTTTTGGTGGAACGCTGAAATTTGTTATGGAACGGAACTGCGCACTGCGACGCAATCATTGCAATCGTTACAGTAACCCTTATGCGCTGCGCGTGTCCTATATTGTTATAGGGAGTGAGCTGGAAAAGTGCGCGGAAGAATACAATACGTATACTCTTCTGTTTCCGGACGACTTCGACCCTCCATCCAAGCCCATGGAGCGTTAAAAAGTGATCAGTCGGCCTCTGGAACCGCCCGTGTGAGTATATATAGGACGCTGCAGCCTGGCAGCCCCAACTTCGTCCAACCAAAGCTTTCCGAGGCATGGGACATAAGGCAGCTGGCGCCACCCACTCATGTGAGCAGGGCAAGGTCGTCACTGCTTCAACATACATGTATACAGCTTCAATCAGCTGGACTAGGACTTATGTTGCATGAGTGGAAGGTTACACTATATACATTGTATTTCTGCAGCAGTGTGAGAGCGAGTCATGGATGACAGCCACCACAACTGAGCTCCAATCTTTGCCAGCCCATAAGCAATGACAGCCATGCAACACATGCAGGCAGATACTGACATGCTTTCAGCAGCAATTGGGAGCCAGTGCCGGTGCATTGACTGTCATGCCTTGGACATCGGCCGAGAAGATGACTTTGCTTGTTGAAAACAGCACAACCCAAACCTATTAGTACCCAAAACTAAAATGCTGTGCAAAAAAAAGGGAACAAAATTGGAGAAACATATAAAGAAAAACATATAAAAAAGACAAAAAAACCACCAGAAAAAATTTCAACGACATCGACAGTCCGAACAGACGACATCGAACCACGGCTCCATCACATAGTTTGTCGCTGCGCTGAAGTTGTTGGCACCAGGGTGACACCAATTTCCACAACGGGGCAGATGACAGGCCGTTGCATAGAAGCCGTGATCTTGGCATCCGTGCAGCAGCCAGAGCAATCACCAGGCCATAAATACTGCGCAAAAGAGCGTATGCCTGAAGAAACTCTGCTGCTGCACTTCTCATCGTGCATCCTAGATCCTACTCTAGAGTAACTAAGCGGCCGCACACCTACTGCAACCTGATTCAATAGGTGCCTGCCACGGGTCTCTGTCATTGCAATGTATAGAAACACCGGACGACTGATAAAAGCTGTGCTGGTGGGACTCCTGTTCAGTGCAGTATGTGTTGCTGGTCGGGAAATGAGGTACTGTAGATAGGACTGAGTGCTGGTCTCTATCCGCTGCATGAAAAGTGAACAGCTTAATCATGAGCCCACTGCTAAATCAATTGAGTAACAAAAGTCATATGTACACACAACTCATTTGGCAATTACTGCTTCCATCTGTAGGGGTGATGTCTCTGCTGGAAACGGTCCCAAAGTTGTAGACGTGCAAGCTGGTAAGAGTTCTGCCCGAGAGTTGCATCCAGCCACGACTGCCGCGCAGGCCCCGCAGGACTCACTTGCTTGGAGCTCATGCAATATTAATGGATGCTGAAGAATGCATCTGCTAGATCTCAAAGTATGTGTGATTGTTTCTTGTCTTGCTGACTCCTTTGTTCTGACTGTATGTATGTGTGTTACTCTTGCGCTGCAGATGATTTGTCATCAATTCCAGCTTCTGCCATGGCAAATGGCTCGCGTAGATCACTCTCTGCCTCTGTCAATGGCTGGATTGATGGGGGAGACGATATTGCGTGGAACTACAACTGCGACTTCAATGGTCCTGTGTTTCAGCAAGGTCGGATGGGTCCAGAAAAATGTGGACCCACTTGCAAACTATGGGACGGCAATGGCTCAGAAACTTGCACCCACTTTGTGCATCGTGATGGGGTCTGCTACCTCAAGGCTTACAGAGATCACCGGGGGAATCGTAACGGGCCTAACTATCCAGTTACCTGGAATGCACCTAACCGGATCTGTGGCTTTATTGTCTTCTTGTAGAGTAGATAGCTCTAGTCATATGACTACTGTGCCTAGCAGGCAATGCAGGCTGCATGTCAAAGCCCCTCTTATGTGGCAAGGTTGGTGTCTGAGTGCATGCAATTACGGGAGACAAAGCCTTGTCGGGTGTAATATCGTGTTGCGTGCTGGTTCGTGCAGCAGCGCGTTGCTTTGCGGAAGCGTGACACTGGGCAACTGACAGATGGCAGATGCGCGGTGCAGGATGGGCACCCAAGCAGGTCCTCGGATGCTTTAGCACAAGTCTGATAACTGCTTGCGCTGGGAATGTAGACACAGGGGCTCGGACGGTGGCCTGTTGCCGATAGTAGCCCTTGAAAGATGTATACTGGGGCGAACACCGATCGGTCTGATGTCTGCTCCGGTTGACACCTGAACTCTGACAGGTAAAGAATCCGCTCCCGAAGGTCTCAGGAGGCGAATAGGTTAGTAGACTGCTAGTGTAGACCAACTAGAGATATGGACTGGACAGTAGCAAGCGTACAATTACAAGTTTGCCTGGGATCAGCACTCTGGCCGTTCAGGCGGGAACAATGAAAACTCGAACTATCAATGCACAGGGCTTATGTGTGGCCTGTAAAGTATCTCATATCACAATGGCTCTGTCGGGTATCTCATATACAACGACGATAGCCTCAAGTAGTCAGGCCGGTTTTTCCAGCCGGTGCATGGACAAAGACAAACTCAAATGCAAAGACATATATAGAACTCCCGCCAGACAGCGCAGACTGAACTGGCCTACCAAACCCTCCAACATGCTGTCAGGAGTCTCATTCCTGACACAAACTAATCATGCATGACCACACACACCGGTCACAACTTGGCCTTTGCTGGTCACATCCCTACAGGTCAGCAAACCACTTGGTCCACATCAGCAAACTTCCAGCCACGTAAGCCGGCTGCAGGTCATATGGCCATCATGCACTTGTCAAAAGGTGTGTTGTACAGCCGGGCACCGTACACTCTGCGGTAGTTCCAAACTATGACAAGTCCAATGCGTCACCACCAGTCACTTGGTGCCCAAACTGCTTAAATCCAATCAAGTCTTGCTGCACATTCAATTTCATGCAACCAGCGTCTAACACCACGCAATAACGTATGCATGCAAAAGTACCAACTTATCAATAAGCGGTGGCCCAACAACACCGATGCGATGCTGCTGACACGGGCCTTCAACTATATGCGTTGCTCCTTATAAGCTTGTACACATACATGAAGTCAGAAAGCATGCAGTATGTCAGGTGCAAGCACGCGTCCTTTCCCATAGGTATGCAGGACAGTCGAGGTGCTCATGCAGACCGATGCATGTCCCAACCCATCACGACAAAGCAGGCACGTGACTGCACTTCATTGCAGCGACATATGTTCAGCATAACACAAGTTGTCCCAGGCACAAGCTGTCACTCGACAGCCTGATCTCTGCGAGCCATTTCAAAGACTACCCTTGAACGAGCTTGGGGTAGGGGGTAGGGGGGGGGGGGAGGGGAGGGGGGTCCTGACCCCCCCCACCACCCCCCCGGACGAGCAGGACCCCCCGGGGGTGTAACGAGACGCCAAGAATGTTACTTGGAGACCCAGTTAGAGTCCTCCACTGCTGTAACCACCTCCTCCTTGCCTGATTCCCAATCCCTGCCACCCAAAACGTGATCCATGCCTAGAAATTTGAGCGCCGAACCCCAATCCAATGCTGTGTCCACATCCTCCCCGCCTGAACCCTACCCCATGCCTTAACCCTATTCTCACATAAACCCTAAACCCCAAACGGCACCCGACGCCTAAACCCTAGACCCTGGCCCCCACCCCTTACCTAAGCCTCATCCACTGCTGTGTCCACCTCCTTCTTGACCTCTTCTCAATGGCCTTGATCTCTGCTGCATTACCAGCATGGGCCAACATCAACTTCTTAACACGCTCTACAGGGTCACACCCCTCTGGAAACAAAAAGATGGGTGCGGAGGCGGAGGAGGCGGAGCCAAGACATTCGACCCGGATGCTTGATGGATGATCAGGAAACTGCAGACACATCTAACCTTAACATTATGACACCATCTTCCAGCACTTATTTCTTCACACGCTCAACAGGATCACGCTCCTGTGGAAACAAGCAGGGGAAGGGATAGGCAGGACATTGTGAGACACATTCTAAGTTATTGCTGTGACACCATATGGGCCAGCACTGTCAACTTCTGAACACGCTGAACAGGGTCACGCTCCTGGGGAAACAAGGAGTTGGGGGTGGGGGGGGGGGGAATGGGCAGGACTTTGGCCACGGATGCTCCACCCTAAGCCCTGATTGCAGACACATGTTCCTTGGAGTTGATACAGGCAGAAATACAGGGGTGCGGGCTAGGCGACAAACGCAGGGTTCATGACAGGCTGGCACGAAACATGTTCCACGTGACACCATGGGCATGTGCCAGCATCAACTTCCTCACACACTCAACTCACACTCCTGCAGCAGACGAAGCTGGGGGTGGGGGATACAGGAACTGGGAGGGAGGGCCAAGACTATGAAAACGGCCACGTTACGCTCATACACCCATCCAGGGGGAGGGGGGAAATAGATCCCAGTCTGTAATGCCAGCATATCAATCGACCACAGCCAACCCTTTCCTCCAGCATACTTTTGACCACCAGGTCTCCTTCCTCCGTTACAGCCAACTCTGCATTTGCAAAAACCTGTAAAGATGCGAAGCAAAGACAGCTTGCAGCCCTGGCCCTAGCCTAAAAGCCCCAGATGTCAATGCTTATCACACTCCACCTGGCTCCTAATGCTGGTTTCAGCAGGGGAATGAACATCTAAGATTTGTACACACATAACATCCCTTGCTCCGCGCCCCAACTCCCCCAACACCACCATTCCAGCAAAATACACACATGTTGCCTCAATGTGTTCATTGTGACGACAATGGAGCTCTGTAAACCCTTAGAATTTGGAAATGTTTTGTTGAATAACAGAAGCAGAAAGCAAATGTAACCCTCCTTTTGTCCCCGTTTGCACTTAGTTGGCACCTGCCTCATCGTTCTGACTCTCATCATGAGTACATAGTTTAGGCAGAGCCCAGATCACCAGATGGAGCCCAACAGCCCTTTCCTAACCCAAAAACTAATAGGTCATATCCCCAGCTAGCCGCTTCCCTTCCTTTGACACTTGGTCTTTAATAGAGCAGTGTGTCCCAAACTCAGGGTTCTTGAAGCCCAAGCTGTTGTCACAAATACCCGTGAGCTTGAAATTATTACAGCCTTCCTGTCCCTGGTCTCACCAGCCCAATGGTGCTGACCTCATGACGTGTACAGTAGGTCAAGATCCAGCGTTTGCCACACTAGGGTTTAGCAATTAGGGAAGCACTACAAGTACTAGGGCAACTGCCCGCCCCCACAGTGACCCAGACCCCATAGACATTTTACGACATGCATCTACCTTTTGGTTTGGGAGCCCGCATGTCTTAGAACCACCATATTGTTGTTAACCACGCTGAGAGGGATCTATTCAATACACCTCTTATCACCTACCTCAAACGTCTCCCTGCTCTCACTTGCCGCATGGTGCTGATCTCATCATCATGATAAGTACAGCCAAATGAACTCTGGACACATAACTTCCCTCTTTCCCCCCTGCCACCACCCCAGCAATGCACACTTGTCACACCTTGCCTCACTCTCGTTGTCTTGAGACCAACCACCTACTTGAACCCATGAAGGAAGTCCAAAGGTAGCCTGATACAAATTGAAGCAGCAGCCTCCCATACACACCCCTTGTGTCTATCCCCTGCTCGCACCTGCCTTATGGTGCTGATCTCATCACGAGTAGCGTAGGTGGAACCCGGGTCACTCATGGAGTGTCCATGGTACCTGTATGTGTCCATTTCCAGGATGATGGGACCATTGTCTAGAACATGCTCCTTGGCAAAGACTGTGGCCTGTGAATACCCAAGCAAAGCAGTATCATAGCCGGTATGCCACATGTTGTACCTTTGAAAAGGGAAGCACGGGCAAAGGCTACATGCGGCGGGAAAATCAGGACATGCTCCTTGGCAAGTAAAAGAACCTGTGCACGTATCGTGAAAACAAAACTATATGGCAAATATATATGAACGCTCGGCAAAGGCAGTGCAAGGCTCCTGTAAACAAACATGCAGCAAACAAACAGCATTAGAGGCACCGGTATGTGATAAAGATTACCCTAGTTGCCTTTCAGGAGCCATAAACGTGGAACGAGTGCTGCATTGTTGGAGTGCCTAGGAATGATGACTGGAACACTTATGTTTCTATTCCGGTAGGTTGATAAGAGGAGGATCTTGTAATGCAGGACCGCATTGTCCAGGATGATGGGACCACCATGATGGGCCTCCCCCACCTGCTAAACCCATGGCACCTCCCCACCTGCTAAACACAGGTTCCGCCCTACCTGCTCTATCCCAGTTCCTCCCCATCTGCTAAACCCTGGCACGTCCTCACCTGCTAAACCCCTGGCGCCTTCCCACCTGCTGAACCACGGCTTGTCACCACCTGCTAAACCCCTGGCTCCTCCCCACCTGCTAAGCCCCCGCCGCCTTCCCACCTGCTAAATCCCTGCTCCTCCCCACCTGCTAGACCGCGGTGCCTCCCCACTTGCGAAGCCCCTGGCTCCTCCCCAGCTGCTAAATTCCTGGCACCTCCCCACCTGCTAAACCCATGGCACCTCCCCACCTGCTAAACCCAGGTTCCACCCTACCTGCCGAATCCCAGCTCCTCCCCATCTGCTAAACCCTAGCACGTCCTCACCTGCTAAACCCCTGGCGCCTCCCCACCTGCTAAACCCCGGCACCTCCCCACCTGCTAAACCCCGGCACCTCCCCACCTGCTAAATCCCCGCTGCCTTCCCACCTGCTTAACTCCTGGCACCTCCCCACATGCGAAACCCCTGGCTCCTCCCCACCTGCCGTAAGCCCCCGCCAATATCCCACCTGCTAAACCCCTGGCACCTCCCCACCTGCTAAACCCCTGCTCCTCCCCACCTGCTAAACTGCGGTGCCTCCCCACCTGCTAAACCCTGCTAAACCCCCGCCCCCGCCCCATCCTCTCCTTCCCTGCCCAATTTGGAATCATCCTCTTTTACATCCATATCTTACATGCTATCCTTTTTCTTGAAATCTATTTTGAGTACTGCATTTGACAAACCATACTCATATTCCCTTCCCTTTCCCATCCATAGTTCAACTTACGTGCTTAACAGCCAGCACGTCCATTCTGTCCACCTTCAGCCCCGGGATGTAATCACCACGAGTGTAGAAGTTAGGGCTCTTAGCCGCCCTCCAGTCTACTGTGCGCATGGCCTAATGGTTGTTCTCACACACAAAGATGACTGGCAGATCCAAAAGGCCTCATATGTTGAGAGCCTCATACTTTTGACCTCGATTCGCAGCACCAACACCTGTGGGTAGCAGTCAAGCAGGAAAAATGATAGGCTTCATCACTGATACAAATTCCCACATGTGGGAAGCGAGATAGGCAAGCTACAGGCTCTATTGATGTTTGAGGGGCAGGGCCAAATCAATCAAGCGCATTTTGTTGAACCCAAACCAAAGAATTCCAGGTGGAAGTTCCAAAGTCCTGCTATGTAGTAAGCCTCATGCAT
>OY744510.1:1777146-1946069 GCA_963556185.1 Pseudopediastrum boryanum | reverse complement strand
CCCCCATCACCCCCGGCGCTTCCCCATCACCGCCCGCCCTCCCCATCACCCCTAGCCCTTGCGTTATGCAAACAAAGACCAACAAAAGCAGCAATCCCCTCCCCAAACGCACCAAGCAGCTTCGAAGAGCACAGCCGCCACACCAGCGCAGCGGAAGCAGTTCTGCTGGTGTGGCGGGCCAGCACAGCTTGGAAAAGCACAGCTGCGATGGCCCGCCACACCAGCGCAGCAGGAGCGGTTCTGCTATACCGGTTACCTATCTGCGGCAGCCCACACGGGCACTCCATGCCCGGGCTTCCATTCCAGGCAGCCTGAGACCATATAATGCACCTTGCTTTATTCAAACAAGTATCATAGCAGCAGCAGATAGACTTACAATCCATACATGCAAGCAAGCAAGGGTGAATGTAACAATAGCCAGTCTCTCTCATCAACATAACTGCTCTCCAAACTGGACATATCCAGATATTGAACGTCCAAAAGCAAGAAGTCTGGTAACTGACAACACTCCGAGTGTTGTCCCCGCCTAGTGTAACCTTAGAGGGTCCTGTCACTGAGTGCTGCTACCCACCATTGTACCATGCTCTGCCACTTTCCCTTAGCAGGGGCCTTGATTCCTCGCCTGCATGCTACCGTGTCACCACACTATGAACGTGCTTTTGGGATGCTTACGGTAAGGGACAGCAGCACATTTTAAAGTTGTCCCGACCAAGTCTACTATGCCACCTTCACACCTCCTACCAGCTGGCGCTCAGCAAAGGTGCAGGCCACATGTTTGGCACATCTACCTTTGGAGCTCCTGCATGCAAATCATCACTCTTATTACTACATTTCACGATATGCCATACCCAAACAGGCCCCGCATCTCAAGCCGTCAAACTGAACTGCAGTACAGCGAGGTGAAACACGTTGACATGTTTACATCTACGCACACACCATTTGTGGCAGTACAATTAAGGAAGTAGGCCTATGTAGTGAGGACCAGCTACCCCAGAGTATGACTCAACCAGTCCAACTCCTCAATCAAGCAATCCACCTCCATCCCAACACCTCACATTTCGCACACTACACCATAGGTGAAACATAATACAGAACAGAAATCAGATGTTCACACACCTATCCCTGATTCACACCCCAGCTCCTCACCTCCTGATTCTGGACCTTGTCCAACTCTCTCACCAGATGGTGTCAGCGCTGATGTTGCCTAAACCCTAAATGGGTTGCCTTCCCATGCAAGCGGCATGACAACATATGCCTCTGGTGCCTTAATCACATGGTCCATGCATCTAATCCTACAGCATTCTTCATACTTAGGCCTGCAGCCGCACAATCGGTGGTCAGTTAACAAGGCATAACTTCATCCCTAATGCAAGTGCCATTTTCAGCAAAAATGATGGTTATTGGGACGCATCAAACCTGAGCGTCTCCATTCTATGTCTTACATCAGCAGACCCATCGGCACGCGTGCGGTGCCACAGTAATTAGTGTAATACACCCTCGGCACTCAATACCATACTGATCCGATGGATACACACAAAGATAGCAAATTGCCCAGTTTCCAGTGGCGACGGCTGGTCATGATCTTGCTATACACACCCATGCTGCTCCATGGTTGCAACCAGCACAGCGCTGTCTGTTCAGAAACATGTACCTAAGCATCAGCTTCAGCTTTGCTGTTTGCTAGACCAGACAGCAAGTAAGGGGTTGAACATGCATGCATAGGCAACGGGCCAACACCGACCAACTTCTCATTACCACTGTGGCTACTGCGCACCATGCTCTACCGACTAGAAATTCTCCCCCAGCAGAGGCCTGACTCCTTGCCTGCATGCAACCTTAGTTTGTTGCACACCGACCACTAACTTGTGTTTACCACCAGACAGTTACCAGACAGTTACCAGTCTACCAAAATCCATGTTTATCAATCTGAAGCTACAGCCCTACCCTTCCCTGCATGAACTAGTTGCATCAGCTGGTTCATCAGACCTTCAGTGTGACCTAGAGACCTGCTCACGAATATCAAGAGCACTGCATTGAAAACACTCTTGTAGAAGGCATACAGATCAAAACAATAAGACCAGCAGTCCAAAAACTCTCATGCCTTTTGATCCTGAGAGCATCAGCTGCCTCACCCACTGTAAAAGTGGACTGTTCCAAATTCACTCCCTGACACTTTCCAGAACAAAGACAGCTGCTGCAACAGCATAGGTTGGGCAATTATGAGAACATGATAGTGAAACATAGCTTCGAGTTGGCCTGCACCGTCATAGACCCGCTGGACCCTTTGATGCGCATCAATGTTGCACCCAGCGCTTGCAGCAAGCCAAACAATCCCCTTAAACCAACTACAATCTAAGTACCGAGTCCTGTGAACCCGACTGGTACAGCCAAGGCCACAAGGCATGCTAAACATCCAAGCATGATATAAGCACGCTATAGCCCTTGCTCTTCAATCTGCAAACTTCCAAGCAGATCTCGCTCTGTGTCCCAGCAATACAGGTGAATCAAAACCGGGACTACCATCCCCTTGTACTTGTAGACAAGCACGTAAGACAACAGTCCCTAACCTTCTTTGAGCTCTAGCAATTCCCCAACCCCAGTGCAAGCCATGCACTGCAAGCACCCAAGTCACCCATCTCAATCTGCCTGGCCAATTGACAATTGAAAGGATAGGGGCGTAACATGCCCGCCACCAGCTGCATTGCAAGCATGTTAGGCAGCTACAAGGTACCACCAAAAAGTGCATGGAACCATTCCCTTGAACTTGAACCTTGCGGCAAGGTTGATGCGTTGCTGCATATGCTGAAAATCATGAAAGGTCCCTCTGCCTACCACAGGCAAAACCCCAACTGCCTTGCATACCCATTCTTTAGAATCGCATGATTAGAACCGAGGGGGGCTTTCATCCCCCCCCTCCCCTTGTCATCCCCTAGTAGATAAACATGCAACGACACAGGTCACGCAACTTGTAAAGCCATGCATCACATAAACAAACACTTGCATGACCAGTTGCAGATTTGTAGTACTCTACTACATACACCCTGACCACCATGCACATCACAGCCCAAAATGCAACACGTAATTGTAACTGCAAATTGCAACTGCAACTACCTTGGTTCATCCTGGCAGTACCTGTCTACTTTGTCCCATCATCTACTACCTCCATGCAACTTTTCTTCTTTAATGGTAAGGGATCCGTGTAATCTTTACACCAAGGAACCCTTCCCACAATCCCACGCTGGAGAACAATACACGGTATCCTCGCGTAGAGCTCCAGGCAACTTTCCCATTAAACAGCATGTTGTGGACAGACAGACGGCAGACTACTACAAAGAGTGACCCAAAGCAGACCAGAACACGACCTGTGCCTACATCTAGCAGCTGCCCATATGTGCATATATAAGCAACCCTGGGGGAAGTCACATCATGGACTAAGTGCTATCTGCCAAGTGCCCTTCAAACCAGCATACACAAGTCGGTACCTATCACAAGAGAGCATCTTCCAGCTCTTCTTTCACGAAAAGCAGGTGCCTGAGCCCTGCCATGCGACATACACACCTGCCTCACAAGAGATCTGCACATTAACCAGATGGCACAGTGACTATCAGGCAGTCCTATGAGTCACTGGCTCATAACTTGCTTAAACCCCAGGATCATCGATCCTTTACAGAACACTACAAGGTCCTGACTTTCTCTGGGCCAAAGGCATGCCAGGCTGCTTCCCGAGCAGAGGTCCGACCTACACATAAAACACATAAATCTGGCATGGACTTGGCCAACACCTCCATAGATCCCCCAGCGCCTGAGATACCCTTGTTATTCCACAGTTCCAGGACCCGCAGCTTAGAGAGCCCTGCCAACTTCAATACCGCTGCATCATCTAGCCCACATGTCCTGAGCCCCAGGGCAGTCAACTGGGTGACAGCTGCCAAGTGGGCTAGATTGGGCTCCATCCGCACCAGAGTTAGGCTCCTAAGCAACGGGGCATGCTGCAAGGGCAGCAAGGGCGGTTTTGCCACAAAGTCGCGGCTGTCGGGGCCACGCTTACAGAAAGCAACCTCGCGTAAGGCAGCAGCAGATTGTTGCAGCCACCTGCAGGCATCTGCTTCGGCACCTTCTTCCATCGCAACTTCAATTGCGTTGATAGGCAGGGGTCCCAGCTTGCTCAACTGCCTAGCACGGACCTCAACGTTTCTCAACTGAAGCTGCTGCAGCTGCGGAAGGGCACACAGTTGAGCTAGGCCACCAACCTCCATATTTGTAGTGTGGCTGAGCTATAAACTTGTAAGCTTCACGAGGCTTGTGGCAATTTGTTGCAGGAAGGGCCCCCATGGCACATCACCGTAGATTGTATCAAGGCTAAGGCTGTTCAGTGTGGTCAAACAGGGGATTGCGTCACAAAGTGAACCAGCTTTAAAGACACACCCTTCAATGCGGAGGCTCACCAGGCTGGTGAAACACAAGAGGGGGATGTCCAGCATGGTTAATGAAAAGGGTGCCGATATGGTGAGGCTGCGAAGTTGGTCAGCACCTCCCACCGACTGCAAGAGAAACTGCAGTTCAGCCATGTGGCACACAGCAAGTGACAACTGGAGGTCCAAGCTCTGCAAGGTGGTGCCATGGTTCTGCATCCACATGGCGAACTGCTTTGCTGCTTCTGCTCTGCTGATGATGACTTTCAGGCTGGTTCCAATAATGCTAACTGCCAGCTGGTGCCAGAGGCGGCAAACTCTGGGGGCCACACCAAACATGTGGGGCTGATCCAGCAGCTGGAAGGCTTGCTGCAGTAAGCTGTCACGAACAGCAATGGGCAGGCAGCTGAAGACTGAGCTGTCTGTCATGCTGTTGCCTGCAAGGAGGTCGCATGATTAGCATTCCGCGCACGCATGGGACCCAAGGAGGTTGGGGTCTGAGGCAACAGCAGCGGCCCTGACAGCCCAGGGGTGAACACAATGTGCGATTGGTCAGCTACGGTAATAAGGATGCGCAATGCCACAAGATAGGTCTGTCACATCGTCTTGCTTACCTTGCCTAACAAGATTGCGGGTAGCTGCGAAGGGACTGGCGCAAGGTCAGTTATATATGGTCAGACGCCCCACAATACAAGCCCGAGACAGACGAAGCATGGTATTACTTTGCTTATGCTGCACTTGCAGTCAACGTGATGTAAATGTCTGTGGGCAGGCCAAGGCCCCAGGCCGAGATTAAGGCACCAAGAATAGGGTGATTTCAAGCCGCTCGTCAGGCAAGAGTAGGAGAAGGGAACCATGTTCCCGGAGGGCGCGGTGTCTTTATGTGAGCAAAACATTGTTATAAGAGGGCGTGCGTGACTGGAGTGGGTTTATAGTGACACATGTCACTCTCGGATGCGAGTGTGTCCCTTCCCTTGTCCTAATACGGCACTTTACTTCAACTGCTGTACTGTTCATCCTTAGATGCTAAAGACCTCTGTAATGCCTTTGCGCTTCCAACTGGAGATGTAAGTCAACATGCAACCATCCTACATCACCTGCTTAGCGCCGTTACTGAGGCGCCCAAGCCAGTTCACAACTCAAAAGTACAGAACATGCTTCAAGCCAGCAGAGCCCTGATTAATTGTGTGCATGCAACCTAGGTCACACACCGACAACTTGTGTTTGCCAACAGACAGTTACCAGTCTACCAGAATCCATAATCAGCACTCTGGAGCTCCAACACTACCCTTCTGAACTCCCTGCATGTTGCTAGTAGCATGTGCAGTGTGACCTGAAGACTGCTCCCAAGATAAAGGGCAGTGAAAGATACACTCGAATAAGGCATATATACCCACCAGATCAACAAAACCAGCAGCAGTCTGCTCAAACTCCCATGCCTTGGCCTGAGAGCATCATCGTACATCAGCTGCATCAATCAGTATAAAAGCAGAACGTTCAAAACCTAATCCCTGATTCTTTCCAGAGCAGGACAGCTGCTGCCACAGCAGAGGAACTGCAATCCTAGAGAATAAAGGTGGCTTCGATCGAAGTTGGCTTGCGCCGTCATAGACCATCGGCGCCTTTAATGCCCGTCAATGACATAACAACATAACAAACATTTAAGGTGTGGCAACCGCAAAGGGCTGCTAGGTCGAATCGACCGAACACACCAATGTTGCACCCAGCGCATAATGCAGCAAGTCAAACAAGACCCTTAAACCAACTACGAACCCGGCTGGTGCACCAATGACGCAAGGCATGCTAAACATCCAAGCATGATACCAGCGCCCTATATATAGCCCTTGCTCTTCTACCTGCAAACCTCCAAGCAGATCCCGCTCTGTGTCCCAGCAATACAAGTACAACAGGACCGGAACTACCATCCCCTTTACTAAGAGACAGGGACATGTGGCAACAGTCCCTAAAGTACTTGATCTCTATATTATAATTTTCTAATCCCATTGCAAGCCATGCACTGCAAGCACCCAAACCACCCATATAAATCTGCCTGGCTACCAACAGAATAGGGCCATAACATGCCCACCACCAGCTACGGACGCACTGAAACCATGTTGGCTACAAGGTACCACCAAAGCGTGTCTGAAGCCATTGTCTTGAACTTGACTACCCTGCGGAAGGGCTGATGTGTCACTGCATATGCTGAGACTGAGGGGTTCCTCTGCCTACCACAGGCTAAACCCAAACTGTCTTGCTTACCCATTTTCTACAAAATTACATGGTAAGAACAGAAGGGGCATCCATCCAACAACAGGTTGTCATCCCTTACTGGACACACAGGCAAAGGCAGCCACAGGTCCAGGCAAATTGCACAGCCTGCATTACATAACCAAACGCTCGCCCGCATGACCAGCTGCAGACCTCTAGTACTGTACATACACCCCGCCCACCATGAACATCACAGCCCCAAAGAGCAACACAAAATTGCACCTGCACAGCCTTGGTTCATCATGGCTAAACTTCTCTATATTTGTCCCATCATCTCCATGCAGGAATGCCACTAAACAGCATGTCGTGGACACTGTAGAAGGCAGACTTGTGGAGCAATTGAGCCACAGCAGACCACAGCAATACAGCATGACCTGCTCCTACATTTACAGACAAGCTGAAGATACATACCAACATGCTTAGGCAGAGGGTTCCCATGGACCAACTGCCTTCTGCCAATCAAAACTTCGATACAGTAAATGGACTTTGCTACCTTTCACTTAAGAGCTTTCTCCATCTATTAGTGGTTCATGAGCAGCAGGTGTCTGGGCCCTGCCACGTGACCAAACACATCTGCCTGACAACAGATTCGCACGTCAAACAAAAGGCGCTGCGTCTATCAGGCAGTACTATGAGTGGACTGTTTAGACCTCAGGATCACTGGCCCTTAACATGGTGTGTTTGGTCGTTTCAAACCTAGCAGCCCTTTGTGGTTGCCACACCTTAGATGCTTGTTATGTGTAACACCACACTACCAGGACTTGACTTTCTCTGGGCCAAAGTGCCTGGCTGCTTCCTGAGCAGCGACCCCATCTACATAGAAAGCAGTCAAATCTGGCATGGACTTGGCCACCACCTCCATAGACCCAGCAGCACCTGAAATACCCTTGTTACCCTTCACACCAAGGATCCGGAACTCAGACAGTCCTGCCAACCTCACTATCCCTGCATCATCCAACCCGCAGGTGTTGAGCCCCAGGGCAGTCAACTGAGTGAGAGCTGCCAAGTGAGTCAAATTGGGCTGCATATCTGACATAGCCAGACTCGTCAGCAACGGGGCATGCTGCAGGGGTACCAAGGGAGAGATGGCAACAAAGGCATTGCTGGATGATGGCCTCTTACAATACAGAAGCGTTCGTAAGCCAGCAGCAGACTGATGGAGCCATCTGCCGACCCCTGCCTCAGCGCCCTCCTCCATATTAATATGGATTCTGGTTATGGGCAAGGGTTCAAGCTTGCTCAGTTCCCTGGCATACACAAATTGTCTCAGCTCAAGCTGCTGCAGCTGAGGAAGGGCACAGAGGTGGTTCATGTCTGCAGCTCCGGCGCCTGAAGACCCATCAAGCTCAAGACGACTAAGCTGCACCAGGCTCGCAGAGACCTGCTGCATGAAGGCACCATATTCCGAACGTGTGTAGAGTGTGTTGATGCTAAGATTTCTCAGGGTGGTTGCATGGGGGATCGACTCACAGAGTGTACAGCCTTTGATATGGAGGCTTGTCAGCTTTGTCAGCATTGTGAGCGAGACGCCCAGCGATAAGCGACGCAATCGAGGAGTGGAGATGTTGAGGCTGCGAAGCTGCTCAGCAGCACCCACTGACTGTAAGAGGGGCTGCAGATCACTTGTACTACGGCATACAGGTTCCGCCATATCAAGGCTCAAGTGTTGCAAGATGGTGCCATGGTTCGCCATCCAAAGGCTGAGCTGCTCCGCCGCCCTCGCTGTGCAGATCGTGATCTCCAGTCTGGTGATGGTGCTGAGGGATAGTTGGTGCCAGAGGCGGCAGACCCTGGGTGCCACACCAAACAGGTAACGCTGATCCAACTGCTGAAAGGCTTGCTGCAGTAAGCTATCGCGAACAGTAATGGGCAGGCAGCTGAAGACTGAGCTGTCTGTCATCATATTGCCTGCATAGAAGTCGCATGATCAGCATTCAGCCCTCTCATATAAGATGTACCGGAAATGGTCCAGAGAACGCAGCATTTTCAACAGCCTAGCCGGAATCCATGACTGCCTTTCAGCAGGGTATCATGGTATGGAGATAGTGCCACAAAAAAAATTCTCTTAAACCTCCTGCCTACCTGTGCTTGCAAGTTCCAAAGGGTCAGAACTCAAACCGAACTCACGAGCCGTGCCAGTTCCCAACACAAGCCCCTGGAACTACCGAGGATACCTGCTAGGAAGTGTAGCACTTGCTGCTGACCCCTGAGTAAATCCTTCAGTAGCAACTATTAGAAAGCTTGGCCAGTTTAGAGGCCCGGATCAGGCACAACTACGTAGGGTAAGACATCGCCAACGAAGAGAAGGGTAGAACAAGATCGGGTTGACGTCCTCAATAGGGGAAAATCTTACAAAGGTGGCAATAAGCATCTTAGGCGTGCAGAATCTTCAGCCATCAGTGGGCTGCCGTCCGTGACTGGCTTCGGTGCGACATGCAAGTTCCAAGAACCTCTTCCAAGTCCTCTGCGCCCCGCCACGAAGTATAAACCTACAGTGCTGTCCCAGACATTACAAAGTCTTAGATGCCGTACATAGATGCAGGGCAGCAGCACAGTAACATCATGCCTGCCACGTACATGACATGCCTCTCGTTACCAGCAGTCGAGCAGAGGCTGAACAAACATGCTGGCTGCACATGTAAGCTTCATGCTACGCTGCCTGCAAGACATGCCCTAGTATCCTCTGCATGTCCCATACATGCTGATTCACAGTAACAGCCACATGCAATGCAGCCTTGTAAGCACAGACATGGTTGCCAGCATGCAATTATCCCAAGTCCAAGCCATACCATAGCATCAAGCATGAGGGTGAACAACGTCAGCCTAAACCTTCCTCCTACCAGGGACTGCTAGCTGCCAATCATGCATGTGGGCATGTACAGAAAGAATGCCCCCTGGGAGCTGCTGCCATATGCTTCTCCACAGTCGCAAGGATGCACCCATCAATATGTGCCAATGAATGCTTGGGAACCCCTGAACCAATGAAGTCCATGCCAGTACCAGTTTGCCCCACCCAGCAAAGATAACAACAACAGACATTGAAGGTGAAGGCTACTCATGTTCCTTGGCCACACTCATGCTGAGCTACGTACTTTCCTCATTATTTCCTCACTACTGAAGGAGGCTGCATGTCGTAAACGAGGTGAATCCTCTGTAGCACACACTCAGGCCATTCCTTGCTCCCTTGTCCCATCACCTTAGTTATGCTCCGCACAGGCACTGCAGCCTACCACCACAAGTACTGCAGCTGCACAGGCAGCAAGAAAAAAAACAACCACCAGGCATGATATCTCTATGGGATTTTCTGCTATGGCATATCATGAAATGCAGTAACAACGTTCCCTTGCAGGCTCTACTGCTGCTGGACTTCCCACTACACAGTATTCCCTGCCACTCCATGACCGCAGCCAGCATGAACAGTTCCGACATCCCTGCTTGAACTTCCCACTGCACAGTGCTCCCTGTCCCTCCATAATCGCAGCCAGCATGAACGACTGCAACATCCCTGCTTGAACGCATGGATGCAGTTCTGCAGGTTGATTGGGCCGCCAGCAGCAAAAGAGTCGATAAAAACCCACGCAGCAATGCATTGTCCAAGGACAACATCTGACACATGGCACAGGCCTCCTGCAGCCGGTGGTTAGAACACCTAGTGACCACTGTTGATGCACGCACCATGGACAAACAGAGAAGATGCCGCTCGTCACATATGCCACATGTGCGCACCCTACCAGTTCCATTATGAGACTGCTGCTACAGCTGAACCAATGGTTCAGCAGCACCCTGAGACAACCAATCACAGCCTACCAGCATGCAAAGACTCCCACAAGTATAACTCGCATAGACAGCAACGCAGGCATACCCTACGTTCATGACCTTCATCACATCCAAGTGAGTTGGATAACATTAGAGTCCCACAGCTTCTGTAAGGCAAGTGCGAACTGAAGTGCACTCCACCACATAGACCTGCTCACAGTCCGCAATTTGAGGCATTGCCGATCCTGCTAAAAAAAGGCTGAACTTTTCCCTGCATGCACACATAACAAGGACCGACAGGAAGATATGCACGTGCCTTAACCCCCATTTAGTTAGTCCTACACTCAACGCCATCGCCACATTTAGTTCCCAGCCTCTCACTAGCATACTGTCACGCTCAGCCCCAAGAGAGGCAATCTATGTGGAGCCGACATGACATGCATACAACAACAGAAAGCCATAGAGTCATAGCCAACATATGCCATGTGTAAAAGAAGGTGCATTTTTACACCCAGGAACCCTTCCCACAATCCCACGCTGGAGAACAATACACGGTCTCCTCGTGTAGATCTCTGTCTCTCTCTTTAAGAAGGTGCCATGCTTGTACATAAGCATGGCACCTTCTCCTCCATCCCAACTCTCGCCAAGGGCATGGATGCTTCACTAGATGTTATATTCTGTAGCCCCTCGTTCTGCCCAATACGGCCAAAACTTTGTGTGCCCCCTTTGATGGCATTCAGCAGAACCTCTGTCGCCCAAAAATGCATAGGGACCGGAGCCACAGTTTCTGACACTGTACACACTCATGCATTAGCTTCACGTATGCTAACATCTATAATCATACCCAACCCAAAAAAGAAACCAAGCCCCACAGTACCACAGCATCAGCATCACAGCATCAGCACACAAAGCCGCTGCGACATTCAGAGTAGTTGCGCAGTATGTTGAAGGCCATGTCTGAGTGTGTCCCGTCCTTTCAAGCCCATGGTGCCAAATGCACAAAGCTCATGTGCAAAAACGGAGAGCAAATAGATGCAGGGTCCCATCAACCACGGGTCACAAAATGACCTGTTGCAGACACATAAACAGCCAAGCTGCACATCTGTGCTAGAGGGCTCTCAGGGAACCTCTGGGAAGAGACAGTGCACAGTCTACCACTACATGCCGGTAGATCCTCGTAGCTATGACTTTGAAGTTTGAACATCGCCCTTCATCATCCCTAACATGAAAGGGGACATTCAACTCCAAACTTCTCTGTATAGGAGGCATACAGGCCACCAAATGGCACCAGCAGTGCCACAGCTCCAAGTGCTTTGGACTGAACACCAACCCTATCATTCGCTATCGCTTTCGCTATCCCCATCCGTACTCTTTACAGACCTTCCCCTGACTTTCTCCCGACCAAAGACAGCCACTGCCGCGGCCACAGCAGAGTCGATATTTGAGCAGATACTTTGCAAGTGTGGCATGGACTTGGCCAGCACCTCCATTGATCCCCCAGCACCTGAGATACCCTTGTTGCCCCACAAATCCAGGATCTGCAGCTCAGACAGTCTTGCCAACTTCTGTACCCCTGCATCATCCAGCCCACAAGCAGTGAGCCGCAGGGCAGTCAACTGAGTGAGAGCTCCCAAGTGGGTCAGATTGGGCTGCATACCCACCACAGTCAGACTCCTCAGCAGTGGGGCATGCTGCAGGGGTTTCAACGGAGGGCTGCCAGAAAAGAGGTAGTTTGGTATACAGAATACAAGCTCCTGTAAGCTAGCAGCACACAGTTGCAGCCATCTGCTAACATCGGCTTCGCTGCCCTTCTCCATCACAATCTCAATTCTGCTGATAGGCAGGCGTCCCAACTTGCTCAATTGGCTAGCAGGAACTCTGTAACGTCTCAACAGAAGCCGCTGCAGCTGCAGGAGGGCACTGAGTTGAGCGAGGTCTTCAATCACCATACCTGTAGGTTGACTGAGCTCTAGATGTGTAAGCTGCACGAGGCTTGTGGCAATGTCTTTCATGAAGGGTCCCCACTGCCTATCACAGTAGACTGTGTCAAGGCTAAGGCTCCTCAGTGTGGTCACACTGGGGATCGAGCCAGGGAGTGTACAATGTGAAGTCACACCCTTTGATGCGGAGGCTCGTGAGACTGGTCAAATCTATAAGGCAGATGTCCAGGATGGATGATGAATGTGGTGTTGATATGGCGAGGCTGCGAAGCTGGTCAGCACCTTCCACTGACTCCAAGAGAGACTGCAGTTCAGTACTGTCACACACAGAACCTTCCAACCGGAGGTCCAAGCTCTGCAAGCTGGTGCCATGGTTCTGCATCCACCGGGTGAACTGCCTTGCTGCTTCTGCTCTGCCGATGATAACTTTCAGGCTGGTGATGATGCTGAGGGATAGCTGCTGCCAGAGGCGGCAAACTCTGGGGGCCACACCAAACATGTGGAGCTGATCCAGCAGCTGGAAGGCTTGCTGTAGTAAGCTGTCACGAACAGCAATGGGGAGGCAGCTGAAGACTGAGCTGTCTGCCATACCTTGCCTGCAAGGAGGTCGCATGATTAACATTCAGCCCTCTCATATAAGGCGTACCGGACACGGTCCAGACAACGCAACAGTTTCAACAGCCTAACCGGAATCCATAAATGCCCTTCAGCAGGGTATCATGGTTGTGGAGATAGTGCACAAAAAGCCCTTCCAGACCTCCTGCCTACCTCTGCTTGCAGCTGCAAACTCAGGGGTGTCGACAACTCAGGAGTCGTGCCAGCTCCTAACACAAGCCCGAGAACTACCGAGGATACCGGTTTGCAAGTATAGCACTTGATTTCAACCCCTAACGTTAATCCTTCAGCAGCAACTATTAGAAAGCTTGGCTCGTGTAGAGGACCGGACCAGGCACATCTAGGGTACAACATCGCAAACGAAGACAAGGGCAGAACAAGATCGGCTTTAACGTCATTGATAGGCATGAATCTTACAAGAGTGGCCATACGCATCGAAGGTGTGACGAATCTCCAGCCATTCAGTGGGCTGGCGTTCGTGACTGGCTTAGTACTGGTACTGGTGCGAGATGCAAGTTCCAAGAACCTCTTCCAAGTACTCTGCCACGAAGAATGAACCTACAGCAGTGCCGTCCCAGACATTACAAGGTCCTGGATGCTGTAACCGGATGCAGGACAGCAACAGAATAACATTACTCTTACCACGTTCATGACATGCCTCTCGTTACCAGCACTCGACCAGAGGCTGAACAAACCTGCTGGCTTCAAGTAGGCTTCATGCTAGGCTGCATGCAGGACATGCCCTAGTACCTTCTGCATGTCCCATACATGCTGATCCACAGTGACAGTCACCTGCAATGCAGCCTTGCAAGCGCAGACATTGCCAGCATAAGCTCATCCCAAGTCCAGCCATACCATGTTATCAAGCATGAAGATGGACAATGGCAGCCTGCACCTTTCTCCTACCAGGGACTGCTACCTGCCAATCATGCATGTGGGCATGTACAGAAAGAATGACCCTTGGAAGCTGCTGCCATATGCTTCTCCACAGTCGCAAGGATGCACCCATCAATTTTTCAATCAAAAAAATAAATCAATCAATCAATACGCAAAACCAGCTATGCCAAAAGGGTCACTCAGGACCAAGCAGCACATGACCCCTGCTGATGAACAGAAGTCACACAACCCCATGCCGGCCAACCATATGGATACCCCTCGTACAGGTGAACCACTTAGGCCACATAAACACTGCAACACAGAGTTGAAGCCAGATGCAACGGCGTGCACATCAATTTGTGCCGCCAATGAATGCTTGCAAAACCCTGAATTATGCATGTAACTATCCAGCACAAACCGTATCACTGCTAGACTTTCCATTCTACCCAGTAGACGCATGTTGTTCCATGACCACTGACAGCCAACCCAACATTGTATATTTGGGAAACAAACATTAGGCTGAGCGTCAAACTTGAACCTTGCCATTCCGGCAGCCAGCAGGGCATGAATCTACAGTGAGAATTAAAAACCGGTTGGGCAGCCTGACCCATCTTAGCACTGTACACTGTGCAAGTCTGACCTGTCACCTATGACCCTGTCAGCAGCAGCAGCACCTGCAGCAGCAGCACCACCACCAGAAGCATCAGTAAAAGCACTCAGCAAGCTGCACATGACAGAGGATCAACACTGCATGAAGCCACTTTGGAGACCAATTGTTACACGCCTGCAAGCAGCTCCATCACTAGTCTGCCCTTGATGATATGGCTACTATCACGGGTCAACTTAAAACCTCCATTGACCTGAAAGATCCAAGATGCGTTATAACCTTCGCTGGCAGCACCAATGGGTTGTTCAGAAGCTAGCCTCATGGCCTAATTCATTATCTCTCAGCCCCATTCTCATGGCGCATGCACCAAACCCAACCCTGTGACACTACGCGAAGAATGCTTATGGTAATACCTGCATTGGCAAGCTTCTAGCAGGATCATGTGCATGTAGGTCCTGAAAGGCCTTGCTCTATTGCAGCAAAGACATGGCACTCAAGGAAGTAGCACGTAGTGGCGTTGAACTAACAGGCAGCTGCCGTGTCGCCGGTGCCTCTGCCATAATGCTGCTCCCAGACCTGCTCGTTTGGCTCAACAAGTCATGTATAATGCATTGCTGTCTCCTCATCGACTAAGGGTCAAGTATTCATGGTAAGAATTGGTGACCTCACGTGCCAAGTGAACTTAGAAGGCCCCTTGACTTAAAAGGCATGCCCAGTATGGCTACTCACCAGGGAAAAATATCAGTAGATGCCATTGCCGCTTCATGTACCAGCTGCATATGCTTGCAACTGGCAACCCATCTGACACAGGGCGTTCTGTCTGCTGCTCCTGCTGTTCAGCCCTTGCTTGCTGCAGCACCAACACCATCCCCCACTCGCTTTGCTGCCATGCTGCTGCTCCGTCCTGCTGGGAAAGGCTTGTTTGCTGCTCCTGCTGTTGCTACTGTTGCTAAGGACTTGCTTGCAGCAGCTGCGCTTGCTGCTGCTGCTGCTGCTGGGAGCTGGTTGCTGCAGCTGCATCTGAACTTGGATGCAGTTGCAGCACCTGCTGCAGCTGCTGACAGTGTTGGGCTTGACATTGCCAGGGACTTGCTTGCAGCTCCTTCGGAGAACCACCAACACTGCTCCTCTTGACCTTGGTCATTTTCATGCACTGCCCCTGGGGGTGCATTGCTTGGTACCAAAGAGAACTGTTCCAGTGCGGATGTTCCATGTACTGCCGCATAGACATTGCAGCATCTCCTAGTATCCTGGATGTCTGCAGCATCTGGTGGCTGTTGTCCATTCTGATGCAGCTGCCGGTCAAACATGTGCTTCATCAGCCCCTTCTGGTGGCTTACAGACCTAGCAAGAGGCAAAAAGCATGCATGCGCAATTAGCAGAACAGGAGGAAAGAGCATCTGATGTATGTGACTACATTGTACAAGGGCCCTTTCCATGGTGCTGGTTCCTTGGCTAGCTGCGACTGAACCCAACATCATAAGTAAAAAGAAAGGCCAACGGGTTACATTGTCACTTCTTACGGGTTGGAAGGGCATGGAAAGGCTAGGCATATCAGCAGCAGCGCCTTGAGCACCTAGGAGCATACTGCCATTGCTGAACCCCCGCTTGTGCAGCCCTTTTAGCTGGTATTGTTCTGTGCCTGCTGATTAGGGCCTGTTGGGGCATGCCTATTGGTGGTAGGCAAGACTGGCGCCCTTGCTGGTACGGCTGCTCCTGCAATGATTGTTGCTGCTGCCCCAGCTCATGCTGTGGGTGCTATTGCTGCTCCTCCCATGGTGCATGCTGCTGATCAAGTTGCTGCTGTTGGTCCTTCTGCTGTGGCTGCAGCTGCTCGCATGGGGCCTGCTGCTGCTATTGCTGCTGCAGTTGATCCTGCTGCTTTGACTGACGGCTGGTGTGGCTGCTGATGCTGCTGTTGTCCCCAAGGCTGGTGCTGCTGTTCCTGCTGATGCTGCTGTCCTCACGGAGTCACAGCTGGTTGTTGCTGCTGTTTTCTGTACCAATACTGTCACTGCTCCTTCAAAGCCGCCCCACCTTTTGGTCGCTGGTAGTATTGGCAGCTCTTTCTTGAACAATGATCATTCCCTAACCTTCCTGTGCATAGTACTGTGCCCATTCAGGCCCACTCCAAAAACACCCCCAGCATGATCAGTTTGTTGCTGCTCTTTAGCAGCAGAACCAGTTTGTTGCTGCTGCTGCTGCCAAGCTTCCGCTCCAGTGAAAACCCCTGCAGCATCTGCAGAGGTGCCTTGGCTGCTCCCTTCCCAGTTATGACCCTTCCCATCCAATCCTGCTGCTGTGCCCCCTGTTCCTGCTCTGGCTGCTGCCAGTGGCTGCTTGGGCCCATTGCAGCAGCAGCAGCAGGAGCCCCATCCCCAGAGCATGCTTGCTGCTAGAGGTCTATACTCTATATGTACAAGCCCGGCTAGTGCATTCAGTGAGGCTGTCCAAGACTTTAACCTACCTCTTGCTTCAGGGTCAATAGTAGTCTTTAGGGACAGGGCACAAACCATCTGATCAGGCCTGAAACCAGCTTCTTGTGTTCCTTCTGCTCCTGGTGCTGCTGCATGCTGAAGCTGGTGCTGCTGCATCCTGCTGTAGCACTCTGCTGCTGCTACTATTATTACAGTTCATGATATGCCATAGCAAAAAGTGCCATAGGCCCCGCACCTCAAGTCGTTCCAATAAAAACAGCCAGGTGGAACTGCTGCTACTACCCCTGACATTTGCCTATGAGGTGGGCCAGCTGGTTGCTAAAGCCTTGCTGCTCTCCGATATTCAACTTAACTGCGCTGCACATGCGTATACTGAAAGTGTCCCACAGCCCGGGGGGCAAGCGAAGCAAGGGCAGTTGCACTTTCGTTAGGTACTTGCAGGGGTTCACAAGCAAGCAGATCATGTAGGGTCCTCCATAAAGCTGATATCTGTCCAGTGTCCATGTTGCCTCTGCTGCAGTCTGCTGCTGCTGATGGTGGTGCATTTAATCTCCTAATCCTCCTCACATATCCCTTAATCCTTATTGCGGATAAACAAGCTAGTACAGGATCTACTCCATTTAATCCGTAGATCCCTTGATGCCTTAACTGAGGATTAAGCAAGATTAGAGGATCACAGCAACAAGCCGTCCATGTTGCATACACCATATCTGGGCTTATCAACCTTCCCAACATACCCCCAAACTGAGCATGTGCTGCCACGAACCCATGAACCGGTTGCGGTCAACCCCGGTTCTTCAATCCCACTTATGAACCCCCGCCCCCCTAAATTTCCGACGTGCTATAGCCTCGTTCAGTTTACCCTCAACAACTGCCTGCAAGAGGTCATGCTTCTGCTGCTGCTCCTTCACCTGCCCAGGGCTTGCTTAAGCAGCTCCTCAGTGTTCTTCCTGGACTGCGTATTCCCTTTATTTCAGTGCTTCAGCTTGAGGAAAAAGCTGCCATCGCCGCTGCTGGGTGAGGAGCTACTGGAGGAGGAGAAGGAGGAGCTGCTGCTGCTGCTGCTGTTGTTGCTGCTATCGCTGTTCGAGCTGCTACTGCTGTGCTTTGTCTTGTCAGCTTGTTGCCTGTACATAACCGACGCTGACTCCAGCCAGAGCGTGCCGGAACCATCATCCAGAGCCTTCTTGGCCTGCCTCTGCCTGCCTGCTTCTGCCGCCGCTGCCTCCCCGTCAGCATCACGTTCATATTATCCTCCCTCTGATTCTTCGTCTAAGCCTTTTGTTCTTTCTTCTTCACTTTGGCCACTAGCTGACCAATGATGTCGTTCATATCATATTTGTCATCGCGACCGCGGCCAACATCACGCTTGCCACGGTGGGCAGTGGTAACTGACACGCAGGCAAACACAACGATAGGACAGAGGAAACTTTGGTACAGAAGGAGTCCATAGCTTCGACACCAGCACCACTCGCCCAAACCGGGGTGATAACACGGTGCTCGTGGATTAGAGAGGATCACACCGATTGATTAAACTATATCACAACAGAACTAACCACCGATACCGGTTTCGGCCTTGCTGAGGGGCCTCACTTATCATGTATGCTCACTTCAGGCACTCGACACTCCCGTCACTCGGCGCCAGCTGGCCGGAAGGTCATGAAGCTCGGCCATTCTGCGGGTTGTGACTACCGGCTGAGTGACGGCCATTCACACAACGCAGGCAAGCCAAGCATCAGCATATGGCCTGCAGACGTCTCCATCAGTATTTCACAAGTTCATAGGTCTACCTCACTGAGGGAGTACTGGCTCTCACTGTACGCATCTCATTGCACGCCTAATCTGAAATGGGAAACAATGCTGTCTCATGTCGAGGTTCCTTGGTGAAATGGTGCTTTCTGCTTGCTCAATGCGTGGCAGTGGTGTCCGCAAGCATCTCGTGCGCCTTAATATCAAACCCGGATAGCTCTGATTTCAAATGTACGGAAGAGCCCAATTCCTATCTTAAAAAGCACATAAGGTTCCATGGAAATTCTACATCGCCGGGGACCTTCGGTCGGAACGGATGCTCTCGCCACGAAGATGTTCAGCATAGCTGCATCCTGACAGTGTGTGGCAGAGCGGAGTTAAACCTGTCCATAACGGTATCTGACTTGTGGCGGGGTCGCTTCAAGGGTATCATCTGTGCTGTGGACAATGCAAAGCTCACAGTTAGTGGAGGAACAGTTACCAACTGCTCTGTCAGGGATGGGATCATCCGAGGCCAGGACAACGCTACATTACTGCTGCAAGGCGTCCATTTTGTAAACAACAGAGCCGATCTTGGGGGAATCATTACTCAGAACATGTCGAGCCTGGTTATGTCCAGCTTTCAGCAGACATCCTCAGCCTCCAAAAAAGCAGGTGGTGGAGCAGACATGCGTGGTGTCTTTGCAACTGATGCATCTACTGTGAACATCAGTCGGAGCAGCTTCCTCAAAATGAAGTTGGCCGAGAGGGAAGATTCAGCTGGAGCTGGGGTCTTTGCTGAGAAGAGGGCACGTGTAAACCTAATGAGTTGTGAGTTTAAAGGCAATGAAGCTCATCTGAGAGGGGGGGCAGTGCATGGACGTGACCACAGCACCCTCTCTATAGTGGACTGCTCGTTTGTTAACAGCAGTAGTTCTTCTGGGGCAGGAGTTGATGCAATGGACAATGCTAACATCAGCATAACGGCGTCTAACTTTTCAGGCAACACAGCTGTCTTGAGGGGTGGGGCTGTGCATGGCAGTGCTAACAGCACCATCTTCATTAAGAACTGCTCGTTTGATGCAAACCATGTTAACAGCAGTAGTTCTTCTGGGGCAGGAGTTGATGCAATGGGCAATGCTAACATCAGCATTACAGGGTCTAACTTTTCAAGCAACATAGCTGTCTTTAGGGGTGGGGCTGTGCATGGTAGTGATGACAGCACTCTTGTATTGGAAGAGTGTTCTTTCCATGGTAACAATGTCACGAGTGATCTATCATGGGGCGCAGGTGTTGATGGCATGGACAATGCGAATGTCACCGTTGTGAAATGCAAATTTGAACACAACACAAACTCTTTGCATCTAGGTGGTGCGTTGAGTTTGGTTGGTAATGTAAATATGGTCGTTGCAGACAGCAACTTTTCAGGCAATGTGGCTAGAGGTGGTGCTGTTTTTCATCTGAATGGCAATAGCAGCTTAAGCATGTCCAAGTGCGATATGGATGCCAATGAGGCGAAGGAGTGGGGCGGGGCAGGCTATGCAGAGGGCGACTGCAATGTTGCCATCAGCAGCAGCAATTGTACCAACAATACCGCCATTGGAAGTGGAGGATGCATCATAGCCCAGGGAACGTGCCGCCTATCTATCAACGACAGCCATATCAACAACAACACGGGTGATAACGGAGGAGGAGCACTCCAACTGCAAACCAGCGCAAATGCCACCCTCAGCCATGTTTGTATGATCGGCAACCGGTAAGTACCTGCTGGGATCAAAGGTTTGTGCACATCTACCGGAACATCTGACCATCTGGCACATACAGAAGCACCCTTGTAAACGGCGCTGGCTTGTAGACAACACCCAGCTTGTGCTGCACTCTGTGGTGCCCTATCTTATGTACTCCAGGTTAATAAGCTACCTTATGCGGGCACATGATGTGAGTGAATGCACCATCCTTTTTGTGCCAGGCATCCAAAGTTACCAATCATTGCCATGATCCACTGCTTTTTCTGTCTCATAAATCAAAACTTCAGATTTAAGAATCATCCTGGGGAAAGGTTTCCGCCAATTAGCATTTCGACTGGTGTGCAATTTTCCTTGGTTGTTTTGAATTCTGCGCGTTTGTCACATGCAGCCTGTTATGAAGGTCTCATGGTGACTCTACTTTTGTGCAGGGCTGCTAATACGGGTGGAGCCATCGCTGTTGGCGTGGTGGCCCCAGAGAGGGTAATTCAACTCCATATCAGCTATGCCGTAATTAAAGACAACCGTGCTAGCAATGGTGGTGGGATCAGCTTCCGAGGAGGTACTGTTACTATTGGTCCTAACGTCAGCATCCACAACAACAGTGCCACATATGGGGGCGGTGGGGAGGGTGGAGGTCTGCGCCTTGACGGAGCTCGGGCGACAATTGGGCCCAACGTCAGCATTTCTTCCAATGTAGCAGGGACAACAGGCGGGGGTATCTCTTGGAAGGCTGGAGGCTGCAGCGAGATTAAGGGGAAGGAGGAGCGATTGAACTGCAGCAGGTTGGAAATGCTGGACTACCGCAGTGTGGCTGTGGAATCAAACATGGCGCTACTAGCTGGTAAGCTAGCTTTCAGGGTATAGCTTCTCCTCCTACCCTGGTTGGCTCTTGCAGCCGCCTCATACTGTTGTATGTTGTTGGTTGCTCAAACACCATTCTACGGACATCTTAGCGTGATCTGGTTCGGGCCTAACTGTATTTCTAAGCCACAACAACTACCTTTAAGAGATCATATACTCTTCGTCAACCATGAGTCGCCCCGTCAGAACTCAGTGTGTCAGCCATATTCAGCATGAGTGGATTACAAGCGAACAGTATGCCACTGTCTGATCTGCAGCTTCATGGGCACAACCAGACATTGATGTCACCACAGATAGCAGTCAGGTTGCACAGCACAGCACAGCACAGCAGGACCCTTGCAGAGATGGGAGGCTAACATATTGAGGCCGACAGGAGTTCAAATAGAAAAGATCGGAACCTTTCCTTTAAACTGGGGTGGGTCCAATCATCCATTTGGGCACTCAGTCCTTAGCCTGAGTTTCTTGATTTCCATCACATGCGCCTGTCTTGTCTTGAGCAGGTCGAGTCTTCTGAATGGGTTGTCTTGTGCTTGTTGTCCTGTGCAGGTGGTGGACTTTTCTTATCTGAGCCTGAGGAGTTTATGGACTCCGCTGAAGCCCATCGAAGATACCAATGCAGGGTTTTCAACAACACCTCTGCTGCTTATGCAGACCAGGACATCTATGTCGTGTCTAGATCTGGAGATTGCCCTATTGGCTACTTTGCAACAAAAGGCAGTTCGTGGTGTGACCGCTGCCCTGCAGGCCAGTACAGTATTACACAGAACAAGCCATGCGAAAACTGCGAGGAAGGTCGTGCAAACTGTTCGCTGGGTGGGGCAGCTATTGTTCCTAAAAGTTCATATTGGCACAGCAACAGCAACAGCAAAAGTCAAAACTGCTTGGACCACATCATCAGGTGAGCTGCACACATGACCTTGCTGCGTCGAGCTCCCCCATGTAGAATGCTACTACTTCATGAATAGACCTGAAATTCAGTAGTCAGGGTGGCATATCTGATCTGAACCCTATTCTGACGTTGCTTCATTTATTTGAAGGTCTTGGGACTTGGTGACACATGCCAAGGCAGTATGTACATACTGTTATCGGTATCTGGGAAGTGTAAGGTGGCCTAAGGCCCTGGCTATTGACTTTGGAATGCACTGACAGTGTAAGGGAAGCATATACATACTGTAAGTACTTCAGCAATGTTCCGAACATGAAGTCTATCATTCCAGATGATACCAGTGCGGCTCAACATGTGTGCTAAATGTGGGCTGGATGCGGGTAGCTTAGCTAACTAAGACAATCTCAGATCTGTGTGACGCTTTCCTTTGCAAGGGTGCGCTACTACAGTGTACCAGAGACCCAAGGCTGGCGCAGGATTGATTTTACTATCATGCCTCTGATGCGAGATTGCCTTTCGCTTGCTCTTCCACCATGCAGGTGCCCAAATCCGAAGGCTTGCTCCCGGGACAACGACACGGAGCTGCTCCAGAAGAATCCACATAACCCCGGCAATGCAAGCCATGGCTGCAAAGCGGATGGGTCTGCAGATGTCAGCAGGTGGGAGGAAGAAGCCAAAAAGCAGCAGTGGAGCGATTATTTGGACCTCCAGTGCGCAGAGGGCTACACAGGAACGCTATGTGGTGTTTGCAAGAAAGGCTTTGGACAAACAGATGCTTTCTCCTGTGACGAATGCGCAGGTGTCAATGACGATGGATCCGGTCCTGACAAGTGGAAGATAGGTGCAATGATCGCTGCATTTGGCATACTCTTTGTCCTCTGCATACTAGTCACTTCTTGGTTTGGACTTAGAAGCGGGAGTGGCTCCATGGATGCCCCCTGTACGGGTCCTTGGTTTGCTCAGCTCAAGTTCACTGACGTGGCAAAAGCATTCATCATGTACATGCAGTACACGTTTGGCATCATTGCTAAGGTGCCTGTGGCCGGGCCGCCCTTTTTGAAAAATATTATGGGCCCCATCATAGCTGTGTGGCAAAGGTCCAATGGCGCCTCGGCCTCTTTGGACTGCTTCCTCCAGGCCGTTCCAGTTTCCGCTGAGCTGGAATCGGGCCCTACCCGCACGATCGCAAGGTTGCTGATCAATCTTCTGGGGTTCGTATTCACATTCCTTGCAGCAGTGATTTTACATTGCCTTGTCTATTGGCTCTGGGTAAAGTATGGGCTTGGATTGCTCCGTGTTATCCAGCGGCGCAGTAGTTGGGCATCAGACATGCTATATTCCGTGGCAAGTGAGAGCTCAAGCAGGGGTCACACGTCTGCATCAAGTGCGCATGTGCTGTGTGATGATCTAGGCAGCAGAAGCAGACGCAAATGGCCAGTTCCACTTCGAGGTTTGGGTCAGTTTATGGTGATTGCCCTTCTTGTGAGCATATTCTTCTGGTATACAACAATTGCCAGGGTAGCAATTAGCTTCTTTGCATGTGTGGAAGTGGAAGTGTGTGGTGAGCCCAAGCTATGGATGGTGGATATGAGGCATGTGTGTCCTAGGCTTGATCGTGGAAGCCTGCAGCATAAGTGGGCCTTAGCTGCAGGCATTCCTGCCTTGATCGTAACCATTGGCATGCCAGTATTTGTTGTGGTTCTCTTATTGACAGCTGCCACGTGGAGGTCCCAACCTGGGGGAGAGTGCCTACTAAGATCTAAGGGCTTTGAAGCGTATTTCAGCTTCATGTACAGTGATTACAACTATGACCCAGACTGGCCACGCATAGCATGTGGTAGTACTTGGGCTCCAGCTGTGGAGAAGGAGGAAGAAGAGAAAGCAGCAAGCTCAACACGTGCAAGGGTGGCACAAGCGCTGAAAAGGTTGAAGCAGCGCATTATTCAGTGCGTGTCTGAGATCTCCTGGCGCATCAAGCATGGTATACGTTTAGTGTGGGATGCAGTAATCCACTTGCACTCTCTGGTCTTAGTTATGCTATCTATCTACGGTATGCTTCTCCATGAATACTACCAGCTATTGCTCCTGTCCGCAGCTTGTGGGTCGTATCTGATGCTGGTCTTGTGGCTGAGGCCCTTTACCAGGGGGAGTCAGCAGCTGCAGACTGTGTCTATGGGAGTGTTGGTGTGGACATGCAGCCTCAGCCTGGCGTTTGTGGAACCCAATGGACTCTCAGAAAGAGAGGCTAAGGAGGCCACGTATTCAGCCATCGAAGTTGCTGCAGCATGCCTCATCATTGCAGGCAATGTCTCGTACCTTCTCTTCATCGCTTTTCTAGTTGTTGCAACAAGCAATTGGAAGAGTCTGTTGTTGGAGTTGTGGTCGCTTGGTGCTGCAGCTGCAGGTGGTAGTGCTGAGGGCCACAGCTCACCCTCACAACAGGATTTGGAACTGGCAGGTCCTTCTCCTTGGATCTCTGGGCAAGATGTCCTCCTTGATGTTACCAGCTCAAAGGACCTTGACATTGGTCCTCATAAGAGAGCTGCAAGAAGTGATCAGAGTGTTGGAATCAGAGGGGAACTGTAACTTAGGGTGGGAAAAGTGTGGGATCTTAAGCGGGGCTATAACTTAGGGTGCCGGGACGTGTATGTGTGTAAAGGTGATGTAAAGGTGATGTAGTTATCATAGCAGCTTGTCAGCAGTGCTCAGGGACGGTCTGTTGCGTTGTAGAGGAGACTTGGTTTTTTAAATTATGTGCTTCAGGTCTTGTGAGGGCTCGTGGTGTTTGTTGCTGGCAAGCATATGGGCATGCTAGCTAAGAGCTGAATTGTGGTGAGTGCTGCATTGAATGAGTTGCATGGGTGTATGCATAGGTTGTAGAAGCCTCCCGCCTGGAGGTTTGGTGGACACTGTGACAAGCAGGCACTATATATATAGGCACGGTGACGCATGCCATGTCAATGATGCTTGGCTTGCAGTGCTGTATATTTGTCTAAACCAAGCAAAAGTGACGCTTGTGCACATCACTCCACTTCTGTTTTGGACCTTGTGAGGCATGCAAGTGACCTCTTGTTTAGGCATCAAGAAGATGCAGCACAATCCAAAGCTCTATCATTGGATGAATGAGGGGTTGATCAATGCTGACCATACGCCTGCTTGTCACAAATTGATCATGATGCATCGCTGCTGTCACCTATAGACACATGGGGCATCCTCTCAAGCGCTATGCTCATGTCCAACAGTCATTGTGTTGAATCCGGACTGGTGCAAGTGGGAACCTAAAGATGCTTGAAGCCTAGGTTGCCAAGGTCCTGTAAACGATGCACGTGGGGTTCAACGATCAAGGATGAGTATCATGTATCATAAGTATCACAAGCAACTCCCTGTGTATCACTGCATTAGGTTGAAGTAGGACAATACTTTGTTGTAGGATTGTCACGTACGTGTTGACATGTCAATTGGTTGTCTGTATTGATGTGCATCAGTACTGGAAGTTACCACCAGCACCGTCTCAAGTCTGGAGTGTTGCATTCTTTTCGGGCCAGCCTGAGGTTTGTATGCTGCCCCAGCTTCTTTTCTTTGGGAACTAGTGCATGGTGCATTGCAGCGGCTTTGCATGTGTGTCTCTCTTCCCAACCACTGGCTCTGCCAGATTGAAACTGTTGGTTTGAGCTTTGGGCCCTGCAGCATAGTGCTAGGTCCTCTGCACACCAGCATGAACATACCTGCAGTGTAGCTGTCCTATGGTGCAGCACATGTTGCAGATAAGTTGCAGATGCCTCTCTTGTTTGAATGATGCTTTACATGGGTTCTCCTGCCACTGGCCCTGCCAGTTTGTTGCATCAAGCTTAGCAGCGTGTTTACTTGTGCAAAGTCCACCTGTTTGTTATCTGGGAACATTAGCGCTTTCGCATAGCATTAGCTCTGCATGTGTGCTTATACCTGGGTGGTCGGTATATCGGGTGACTGCACATGCTGTGCTGGGCGCATATACATCAAGTGGTCACTAGTGATGCCGCATATACACAAAGTGGTCACTTGGCACCTCAGATATCCTCAATGTGGTCACTTGGCACCAGAGATATACGCGATGCGCTCGTTTGACCACAACTAAACAGGCTTGCGGACGCTTAAAACTGGGTTTGCTGTTATCGTATTGCTATAGATTGATGTCAAAACAGTCTCGCTGTTGCTAAAGGTGCCATGCAGCTAGTTTCGACCTAGCAGCCCTTTGCGGTCGCCGCACCTTAAATTTTTGTTTGTTTGTTTCTGCAGAAGCTGTACTTACGCATGCGCTCGTCTGACCACAACTGTACAGGCTTGTGGACGCTTAAAACTGGGTTCGCTGTGATTGAACTGCCATATATCAATGTTTAAAAGTCATCGCTGCTGCTAAAGGTGCCATGCAGCCAATTTCTGTAGAAACTGTTCTCTACTCATGTAGGATGCATACCTCTAACATACCTCCCGCCCAGGTATAAGCTCCTTATCTACCTGTGCTCGGAAGCTTCGGCGGATATGCCCCCAGTCTCGGCTAATGTGCACGTGCGAGCGCTCCGCGCTCGCACCGGCACATGAGCCTCGACTGGGGGCATATCCCCCTCAGCTCCCCGAGCACAGGTAGATAACTAGATCATGTCTCCCAGCCCACTGGCCTTGCCAGATTGTTGTTGCTGGGTTGCTTCCGCATTGACTCTTTGCATCCGCTAGAGACACTGGATCCCAGCGGCCTCACCTGCATCTATGGTGGTACCTTGTGCACCACCTGGTGTAGACGTATATGTTCTGAGTTATATAGCCATATGTGCAAAGAGCTTTCAGGTGCATAGCACGCACCTTGCGGTGGTGTGCACGCCTTCTCAGCTCCTTGATAGCATGTAAATTGAGCCTGCTTGGCTCTTATTGAAGGCCATGTGTGCCTCTTGAGCAGTTGTTGGCTGTGCTCGTGCCACAGTGTTGGCACCCACACCCACTTCTGGCTATGCTTATGTCTGGGTCTATATTGGTCGTGTTCAGGAGGCGGGTGCCCTCACTGTAGTAAGCCTACTTCCTTAACTGTACGCCGCTCATGGTGGAGCGAGCGTAGATGTAACATGTAACATCTGGGTCAGCTTCTGCTTGGCATTCAGCAAGTATGTCTGACGTGTCGTTGCATGATATCTGCACCCTGACCTTAGAAACATATCTGTGTGCCTCACAGCGGGAATGTCATCATGGACCCTTAATATGCGGTACCTGTGTTGTGCATCCTCAGCATGTGTTGTCATTGCACAACCCCGTTATGTTGATTGCATAGACAATGGTCCAGGATGGCCATGCAGTCTACCTTGCTATGCACATGAATTGCGTTATGCCTGCATACATTTTTCCCTTTAGGGTCTTTTGGTGTGTTGGGCAGTCCGATACCCATCCTATCTATAGTCTTGTTGATTGCACCTGTAGGTTGCATGACAAACTCCTAGTGGTAGTGTGTGGTGCTGATAACAGTAGTATGCTGTGTTTGCAGTCTTGTCTGCTGATACTCTTTAGCATACGGGTTTTGTCGTATCAGCCCTCTAGAAGGCATTAAACTCTAGCACATATGACATCTCGTTAGCGCATGTCTGCACCTGCGCCGAATCGCTGGCCGAAACGAAAGTGGACGCCTCGCTTGGTGCAGTTGACTTCATGTGCGTATGATGATGCACAATATCAGCTTCTGCCGTCTCCAAGCAATTTGGGGTCGGCGAGCAGACATCGCAGCCCTTCATCGCATACCCTAAGCGGCCTCTGCAAAATTTTGCGTGACCGCTGTGGACTGCAGGTATGGGAACACAGAGTACCCTTCGTGCTTCAATGCCGGGGGAGCATACTATGATTGGGTCTTGGTGGACGCTGAAGTTTGGGGCATCTGGGACAAGCTCTCGGTGGCCCGAGCCAGTCCAGTGGCAAGAGGCTCAGCGACAGAAGAAGTGAGCAGCATACGTGAGCAGCATAAGTGAGCAGCATAAGTGAGCGCATAAGTGAGCAGCATAAGTGAGCAGAAGAAGTGAGCAGAAGAAGTGAGCAACAGATTACTCTCCGTGCTTCAATGCCTGGGGAGCATGCTAATGACACATGGCCTTGGTGGGCGCTAAAGCTTGGGGCATCTGGGATCAGTTCTTGGTGGCCCGAGTCAGTCCAGTGGCAAGAGGCCAAGCAGAAGAAGTGAGCAGCAGAAGTGAGCAGAGAGATGGAGGATGTGGCAGCATATTGCAGCATTGGGCAGAGCTGGAAGCCCACATCAGCAGACCAGCAGTTAGGCACAATGTGCTGCTTTAACAAAGACATTCGCCCTGGCCCAGGGTGGGCAAACCCGATCAGGAAAGGGTTTAAAATGTCCTGCACATAATACACAATAGTGCACATGGTTTCAGGCAGAGGGAGGACATGGAAGTGTGCATGCAGTGCATCCCCACATATAGAGATCTGTGTGTAGACGGTTCCTGGTGGAATTTAGTGAGGTTTTAGATCAGGACACGTGTTTTCCCTGTGCTAGCATGAAGATGTGTTGATGGTCTGTGGGGGTTGTCCCCGCATCAGCTGAACATGGTATTCGCATCATTATTGCATCACATTCAATGCACAGTTGCAAATGGTGGACTGTGGGGGATGTCCCCGCACCAGATGGCACGTATGTTGGCTTATATTGGGAGCAGCACCCAGACACCACGCACTTACGAGGCGTAAGCTGGCACCCTTTTGGAAGGTATGGAAAAGTGTGCCCTGCTAGCAGGCTAGCATGGGTGACACTGGAGGATATGGTGTAGCGTCGAAGAGTCAGGTGGTTGGGTTGGAGGTGGATTGTTGGGCATGAGTTGGACCAATTGGGTCATGCTCTGGAGGGGGGAAACCTCGCTCAGTAGGCCTACTTCCTTAATCGTACGCCACTCAATGTAGAGTGAGCGTAGATGTTAATATGTTAACATTTGTCGTATCCCGCATGCTTTTTCCCTTGCAGCTATGCTCGATGAAGTTGCCTCAGTCTGATGGTGATGCTCTGTTGCTTCTGAGTCATCGTGTTGGTGGACAGTTGGAAGAGGTCATGGGGCTCACGAACCGTAATAGGTTCCCGCTCTTTCATGTTCATGCTCTATGGTGAGTGTTGTGTGTGCACTTTTGGCAGACCTCTGCCACAGTGACCAATGCGTGGAAGCCAGTGGTCTGCCCTGGCGTGCCCACTCTGAAAGTGACGTGGACGCTCACTCAATGTAACTTCTAGGCTTGCTACATGCTAACCTGCACGCAGCACATGCCCTGGTACTTATGTCCATCCACGCTGACCCACAGCAACTGTAGTCACATGCGGTGCAGCCTCATAAGCCTGACAACGGCACCGTTTTGTGCAGCCTAATGAACATATCATGGGCTTTCGCCAAGAACGTCCATCTGCCAAACTTGCATAACATGCATACTGCGAGTTCTTGGGAGCTGCTGCACTACGCCCTTCATTCAATGATCCAAGGACGCCCCCATCAATAGGTGCATGCTTATCAGACCCCAACTGGACCGGCCAGGCCCATGCATATCCCTTTTCAGCACTACAGCCCTACCGCTCCCCACTACTATATGCAGCACACTATTGCTGCTGCATGACCACGACCAGCAAGCAGATTGCCTACCCAGAAACTTTGTGTTGAGCATCACTGGGTCCAAGCTTGTCATTGGGTAGCTCAAGGAGGGAATGATTCTGCAGGCATGATGAGAGAGAGAGAACTACGGCATGCTGAACATATATGCATGAACAGCACGACATGTGTCAGCACTCACAGCAGGGCCTTAGACTGCAGTCCCAGGATTCAAATCTCCCCTGCATTACTAGATTAACAAAACATAAGTTCCAGAGGAAAGCTAGTAATTCCATGGGTATTGCCCCGAATTTCTGAGGGGCTTATGAAACACAGCGACTAAAAGTTACGACATATACAGGTACCGCATCTGACAGCGTGTTAGCGCTAGGGCCCTGGTGGTGACTCCACGCGACACTCAGCGTTCAGGCAGCCGCGATATAGGCACACTAAGCCGGCAGCGCGCAATGACGTATGCTATTGGATCGTCCTGGACAAAATGAAGGTTATGAGATGCTGCTAGACGTACCTCATCTTCTCATCTTGGTACCCGAAGCGGTGTCACTCCGCATCGGTCCCTCCATCAAAGCTTGCGCATTCGCTTTCAGCCTCAATCAGCCGCAACAACACAAGAGCGTAAAGTACACTTGTTTCTTAGCCTATTGCATCCACATGCAAGGGTTCGCTTCAGGCACTCACCCACAACATCCTCCGAACGGCACGGTTGCAAGCAATGGCAAGCTGGAGCAGCAGCCCCATCACAAGCTTGCGCGCGCCCTTATTCGCTAGTTTTATGGTGAAAGCTTCAGAACATGAAAGCAAGAGCGGCGTGCAAAGATGTTTGATCCCAGTGCCTCCGATGCAGCCACATCCACATCCCAGCAGAAGTATCAGAAGTATCAGCAGATTAGTAGCAGTTGAAAGGTACTATGAGATGATACTCAACAATGCGGCTGTTGGGAGGAGAATAAATTCGGGGCACTCACAATGCGCCCTTGGGACATGTGGCTGTATAAACAAACAAACAAAAATTTAAGGTGCGGCAACCGCAAAGGGCTGCTAGGTCGAAACGACCAAACACACCGTATAATAAGAACCAAAACATAAATCCCTACACCTATCAACAGTCCAAGCCTGTGGAGAGAACACATTCGCCTGTACATGTAGAAGCTCTTCAAAATCGGATTCATCCCTCAGACTCTGGATCAAACATACCTAAAAGCATATATCTATTCACAAGCACCTCTGCTAATGTAACACGTGCATCAGGACTCCCAGACTTCCTAAAATCCATGCCACGCGGGTTGACAAACAGCAAAAAGCTTCACCGTTCCGTATACCATACCCGGGCATAACAACCTTCCCAACATACCCCAAACCTGGGCATATGTTGCCATGTTTTGCCAAAGACCTCTGGCCAGGTTAAACAAACAAACAAACAAAAATGCATGCATCCTCTCCCCTGAGTCCACAATGGTGAGATGAGAGCACACAGAAGGCAGCGGCATCATCATCAAGACATGTTGAGTGAAAATGTAAATGGCAGACCCGCTGACAGCGCGGTAAAGGTGGCTGCTTTCACCTCCCTGTACTCACTTTTAGATGATAGTGAGACCCAACTCTATGCACAACTGCTCCGTAGAATATCCTAGCTAGCGCAGCATGGCGTAGTCACATCCAAATGGCCACAGGGCAGCAACATGGCAGGGATGCCGTATTCTGAACAAATCAGACACATGTCCATTCTACTTGCCTCAACCTTGCTGTTACACACCTACTATGCTCCAGCCTCGACAGAAGAGAAGGAGAAAGCTCATGAAACTCACTGCCCACACAGAGAAAGCTCGTAAAACTCACTGCTTATGGGCTCTCACCTTGGCTGAGCAAGCCTTTGAAGAGAGTACAAATTTGCAGGAGACCGTCCACGTCAAATACAGGCTCTTTGTCTGCAAAGCTCCCTTGCGGTTTGCCACAGCTTACAGGCCCACCCCTTACTTCCGTATATACTGAGAAGCCTGCAGCCTTTTGTTTCACTGGGTACTCCCATACCACTCAGGAAACTTTGCAGGACCATCACTATCAGTGTGGCTGCCAGTTTATCTGTGTATGTATCGTGCATGGAGCACTTAAGCCTACATGACTCACCTGATTTCTCATGGTGGTTTAGAGGCACGTTGCCAGTATCCTGCCCCCGGTGCACCTTGTTCTGCAGCACCCATATCAAGCGGAGGCAAGATGCCCCAGTATCAACATCTGACTGATGGGCCCAACTCCACAAGAGCATGCATACGCTGGCAAAAACAATGGTTACCACCACAGGCAGAGACCTGCCAACATAAGCAGTAATTGTTGACGTACGCATTTCAAGGCAGTTGCGGCCCTGGCATGAACACTCCTTAACCCTGAGCATGATTGTAACGTCCTGAGACTGGGCTCTGGGTATATTGCTGCAGCAGCAATCACAGCAACAGCAAAATGAACAGCAGCAGCAGCAGCAGGTCCGCAGGCCTTCAGCATCTTTCATGAAGAACAACAGACACCGCCCCATTGACAGCCTCCACAGAAATGTAGCTTGATGTAAAAAAAATTGATGGTGCAGGAGAAAAATAAGCACATAGCCTTGCAAGCTCATTAAAGTCCCCAACATCGTTTATGAAGGTCTCGCTCCTTACTTCACAAATGAAAACGGCCCGCCAATGCTCAGCAGGAACCATGCTCAACACACATGCCCTGACAACCCTCAGCCAAAAGCCCTCCATAATACAAGCAGGTAGGAACTTGCTGCTTTGCCACTTTGCCCCACAGGCTCTAGGGTTTAAGGTTTAGGGTTATACTAAACCCTAAACCCTAAAACCTAAACTAGCCGAGCTTGCAACAAGTTCCCTGCCACAGGATGCATATGTGCCTTCTGCAGCATCCCAATGCCCCATCCCTGAATCCGATAACCAAGCACATATGCACACATGACACATCTAGCTTGCTGTGTTTGCCCGGTATCCGCCACTGCCACCAAGCTGAACAGCAAATGAGGTCCACCAACTGCCTCACCACCACCCAGATGTATGACAGACATAGGAACTGCTTTTACATAGCTACATCCTTAACCATCATGATTTCATCCTTAACCTGTGTACCTTCATGCCCTGACTGTAGAAAGCCTACTTCCTTAACTGTACGCCAGTCATTATAGAGCGAGCGTGTAGATGTAAAAGTGTAACAGTGTATCTTCCAATGCCTGAGCCTGCTGCATTGTAGCCTGCTTCCCGCTGACCCAGAAACAAGCAACTCTCAGCCTGTTAAACTCACAGCAGCAGGTTCTGCAAGGCATCAACTTTGAAAGGCAGCAAGCATACCACACAGCACCAACAACTGTGTCAACTACTACCCGTGGCCCTGCATTGCCACCATTGCGCTCGCCCCCTTGGCCCATCATTAAGAACCATGCACATACGTGCACGTATGCAGGCTAGCAGCGCCAATGTGCAAACACACACCCTTCTGGGCCTCCTACGAGTCTTTTAAAACGATGAGGATGATTGAGATGTGGTGTAAGGTGAGTGTCTCATGTGCGCAGAGCAAGCACCAGCACACCTGCTATCCCAACCTGCCATTGATGGGCAACCTTTCAATGATAGAGCCATGTCAGACCTGCAAATGACTAAGTGGCAGATTCCAACCCAACCAAGCAGTAACACCCATGAAATAAAATGCAAGTAAAATCAGTATGCAACGTAACAATTTACACCAGGCAGGCAGCAACATATGAAGGTTAGTTACAGGGATGGGCCGCCCCTCTAATCCTTGCAACAGCGACAAGCATGCTGCTTCACCACAGCACCTGCAAGTGGTCACCCTAGCAGCTTGATGCGCAATCGTGCAGGAACAGGGTCTGCTTACACGCTGGCCATTTGGCTGGCCATATGGAGGACAGCAGAAGGCCTGCATAAGTAGCTCCAATAGTACTGACACAGCAGGCTTCATATACCATTTTCATGTTCAGTCACAGTCCCTTCGGTGCTGCATCAACTCCCCAGACTCCTAATTGCTGCCACGACCCTTGAACAGCAAAATCATCCCATCCACTATGCGCCTATACATGCCACAGTGCAACCCTTCCATGTATTTTTACACACATGATCTGAGCAACCATGGGCCTATGGCACCTTTTGCTATAGCACATCACAAATGTAATGATAACAATAGCAGGCTGAGCAGAAATGAATGATAAAAGCAACCATCCTAGCGGCAACTGCGCCCCTCAAACCAAACCGAACTCAAATGTCACTACAATTAAATTGTCCCTTGGTGGTCCATCCCTTCCTGAAATCTCCTTTTCAGCACGCCGTCGGGCCCCGAGCAGCAGACTGCCCCTGATGTGCCCAGCCATATGAGCATATAATCCTCAGCATTCATCATGTAAGGAGCTACCCCTACATCCCCTTGTCCACCAATAGCCACACATTCATGATACTTCCACAAAACAGGGCATACTCATGAGGCCTAGCATCAACCCAAGAGTGACAGATTGGTGGAAATGCACCACCACACCCCCCTTTGTTTCACCCAAAGACGTCCCAGCATCCAAAATCAACCCTGTTCATCACCAGTCAAGTCCCAAGTAGTTTTTGCCAACATGAAACAAGGCGTAGACCGACTACACAACCCTCACCAAAGACCTCCGCACTTATTCAGTAGGAACCTGCTGCACCGTCACACAGCATGGTTGCTCGTTCAAACAGTGCCACCACCACCACCACTACCACTACTAGCATGTCTCGGAAGCAGCATCTGTGATGCTTGCAGTCACAGCAATGAAATCTGCTGCAGCAGGAGAGCCGTCTTGCACAACTACCAATACCGAACTGCAATATTACGTGACATACAGGCTTGCTCTATCTGCAGGTCCCTGAGCATTTGTGCGGACCAGGTTGAGGCTGGTGAGATGAGGCATGGAGTTTGCCAGCACCTCCATAGACCCCTGAGCCCCTGAGATGTATTACTAGACAGCACCAATGCCTGCAGCTCAGACAGGGTTGACAGTGCAGACTGCTATATCATCTAATCCACAACTTTCCAAAGCCAGCCTGGTCAGCTGAGTCAAAGCCGCTACCTCTGTCATGTTGGGCTGTAATCCAACTATGGCGAGATCTCTGAGCTGCAAGGCCTGCTGAAGAGGTACCAAGGGAGGGGGCGGGGCATTGCTGCTGAAGTAATCCATTTTTAAGGCAAGCTCCCGTAAGTTCGCAGCAGATTGCCGCAGCCAGCTGCAAATACCAGCATCTGAGTACGATTGATACATGGAAACACGGATTACGGTAACAGGCAGGGATCCAAGCTTGCTCAAGTCCCTAGCAGGTATGGGGAAGTTCAACTGCAGCTGCTGCAGCTGGGGAAGGGCACGGAGCACAGCTATATCTGTAGCTTCGACATCCCACATACCACCCAGCTCCAGACTTGTAAGCTGCACGAGGCGTGTTGAGATCTGCTGCATGAAGGGCTGCCATGGAGAACCACTTGAGATAGCATCAAGGCTAAGTCTCTTCAGTGTAGTCAAATGGGGGATTGAGTCACGGAGAGAACCTTTGGTGGCTGCTTTGAAACTACAGCTCGTGATACGAAGGCTTGTCAGCTTGGTCAGCATCGTGAGCGAGAGGTCCTGTGATGGGTCGTACCCTTGAGGAGTTGAGATGTTAAGGCTGCAGAGTCGGGGAACTGCTTTTGCCCGCAGAAGTTTCAAGCTCTGCAAGCTGGTGCCATAGTTCTGAACCCAAAGGCTGAGCTGCTCTGCTGCTCCTGCTGTGCTGATAGTAACATCCAGGCTGGTGATGACGCTGAGGGATAGCTGGTGCCAGAGGCGGCAAACCCTGGGGGCCACGCCAAACAGGTGACGCTCATCGAACTGCTGGAAGACTTGCTGCAGTAACCTGTCGCGAACAGCATTGGGCAGACAGCTGAAGAATGAGCTGTCTGTCATTGTTTTGCCTGCATCGAGGTCAACATGATTAGCACTATTCAGCCCATGGATGATACCTTAAAGCGATGGTCTTTGAGGCAACAGCAAAAGCGGTAAGTGGGTTTAGGGGATGAAAAGCGGTTGAAGCAGCTATGACTGTAATTATACACTCAGTGCCAAAAGAATGATCTGTCAGATGTCTTTGCTTACCTCACCTAAAAGCAACACAGTCAGCTGTGAAGCTACTGACACACGGTCAGGTCTATATGGTCGCCTCGACCTGAACTACGAGCTCGAGATAGAAGAGGGGACCCACTCCTCTGCCTCTGCCAGATGTCTCCTCTCACCTCTGCTGCACAACCATAACGTAAAATTGAGTGGCAACTCTAGAAGGTCTGGTCTGCCGAAAGGCTCAGGCTCCAGGTAAGGAATCGCAAACCAAGTCAAAGGTGAATGAGGCTGCTCGTCGGGCACACGTAGCAAAGCTGTGGCACGTTCAGTTAGACTGTGCACAACGAGTAGTGCATGAACCTAGTCGGCACCGTCAAGGTGGTTGCGCTGTAGACCTGGTGGATGCAGGCAGATGGCATAGACCATTGTACGCTGGCAATGAAACAGCATGCCGCTGGCTGTGTCACATCCGATGCCGTTTCGGAAGTGGGGCTGAGTCAGCACTGCGGTACAGCCAGTACCGGAAGGCGGAAACCTCCGACACGGTCAGTGGCAAGCCCCCTTTGCGCAGGAGATGCGTATAAGTGCCCTTAAACGTATCGAAGGTTATATCTTCAAACAAATCTTGACCAAAAGTAAGAACTATCCGAGGGACCGACTGGCATAAAACTGGCCGACATGGCAAGTCCAACAGTTGCAAAAGTGGCTGATGCACCCCTCCCAGTGGCGGGCGGCGTGGAGGACCAGCCCCATGACTATGAGAGAGGTGCTCGAAGATTCGTGAAAACATCATGGCTGGGCCTTATACTGGCATTGCTGCAGGTTCGTGTTTTCGGCAAGCTTATTCCGCTGTTTTATAGTGCTTAATTGCAGTTTGCGACACGCGGTTGCTGCATATTGTGACTAGGACATACATCAGTACCGTTGCTGAGTATCCTCGATTGACACGTATTGTCATATATAGTACGCTTGGATCTTGAAGTTAACGCCCCGACTTGGCTTCCCCCTCGTCCATAATGCCCCTGTGACTCGCTCCCACGCAGTTGATGGCTGGTATTGCTATAATTGCTCTCGTGAGGACCCAGCTCGACATTGTGAGCTATACGCAAGTTGGTACTGGACTCCTGGAGACACACACGTGCTATTTGACAGGGAGCGGTCACCCATGGGGCTGCCGGTGAGCAACAATCACATCTTATTCCTTGGCTCCTTGCATGCTCCTTGCAGCTTCCACTTGCTAGAGGTCCTCCATACACGCTGTGCAGATACATGTACTAGTTTGGTTTTAGTTTGGGTTTAGGGTTTAAGGGTTAGGGTTTAAGTATGGTAACAGTTCTGTGTAATCCTGACACCAAGGAACCCTTCACACAATCCCAGGCTGGGAAACAATACATGGTCTCCTTGCTTGCACACTTCGTGTTTAACTAAACCCCAAACCCTAGTGATGACTTCTGCCTGTCTGTCAGCACTGCTCTTTGTTCCGAACAAAGGGGCCCGGATCCTGTAGAGTTGCAAGCAGTGCCCATAGATTGCAGGACGAGCTGATGCACTACTGCCGGCAGCAGACCATTGATGTTTAGCTTGTCTCGGTACTGGTCAAACAGGCACCCATCCAGCCCTGCCTTCATGCCTAGAGGCAGTGAACTGATGCTTCTTATTGCTTGCCTGCCATCCTGCAGCTACGCATATGCCCTTGCAGGTCTGGGCCTGCTCATTTCCTTGATGGTGCTTTTCCTGAAGGCAAGTGGTTACTGTTGGTCATGGTCATTAGGGTGACTTCGCACCACATGAGCTAGTACTGCCCGCAGTTTAAATGGCATGAGCCTGGCGTGCTGTATCTTGATGTAATGTTGGTCTGATGCATTGAGGAGGACACCTGGCTTGTTGACCGATTCCCTGCCGCAAGGCTGGTAACATCACATTGCCTGATCTTCTGATGTTAACGGGGCCAGCCTGCAGCAAGGGTAATTGTGCTTTAGTGCAGCTTAGTGCAGTCTAGTTTGATCGATGCTGTCAGCATCGCTCCTTGGAATAATGCAACAATGTCGCGACACAGCTGAACAGCATGCAGCAATGTCACACAGCATGTGGCTGAAAAGTCCTGGGCTCGCTAAGCTTTCTTTATTTGTCCCACCCAAAACCCCTTGCAGCATCCAGTCCACCTCATTATTTCTTGCTTGTTAGGTTAGGGGCCAAAGTAATAATCTGATGCTAACACAACTCTCCACGATTTCCCTGCATGTCCTTTTCTGATACAGTGTCTCCACCTTACAGCTTCCCCCATTACTGGCTACTACTTCATAGCCCCTGGCGCTTTTGGTGTCGTATGGTGGCTTGTTGGCTCAAGCATCCTCGCTGCAGAAGACAAGAAAGCAGATGCCGTCAGTCTAGCGCGCGGAGAGTACAGGAATGACGTCCTAGCTATGTGCTGGGTGTCATTTGGCCTGTTCCTCATGCTGGCAATGCTTCAGCTTAGCATGGCAATGGCCATGTGGAGGGAGTTGCATGGGGCAAGGCGGCGGAATGTTCGCAGAGGGTTCCAGGTGAACAAGTGGGTTAGGAAGGAGGAGGCGGGACATGCTCAGCATGATGCCAACAACCAGCATGCCCCAGCACATCTGCCACTGGTGTGAGACTTGGGCTGGGGTTAGTGCTGTCATCATGCTTACACCCGTGAAGACGGGATGTCGGGATGAGGTGTCTCTGCGCCCAGGGAGCAGAGGCTCTGCCTCTTCCTCAGTTACTCAACTAGCCTGGCGTAGCTCTTCTTCTTCTTGCGCCCAGGGAAGCTTTGCCGAACCCCACAAGGATAGGTGCGCTACGAACATGGCAATATGACGCCTCCTCAACATAGCCCTGATCTTGCTCGCCAATGAGATTAATGTCAGTGGTTTGTTTATCCAGTATGTATTAAGACCCTGCCGAAGGGTCAGTAGGAATGGGAAAAAGGTTGGGCAAGCGATGGGGCCCCCAAGGTCACGGCATTCAATTCGACAGGAGCACACGACCACCAGCAGCCGTCTGCAGTGGTTGATACTCAATCCATCATTCAGTGCCATGTACATTTGTGACTTGGCTCAACGTGGTATTTCAGATACTCCCTCACTCAGTGCGGCTCCTATAACATATACAGGGGGGAAGAACGAGCAGGGCTTAACATTTCCTGGCATGGCAATGGGAATGCATGCCTGCCTTCTTAAGCACAACTCATATGTGCTGGAACAGTCCCCTTTAAGAGCGCCATTGGTATGCTTAATGTGTGGGGTGGCTTGCGAGGCATAAATTCGTATAACAGGGCCCACTGTCTGGCTTCAGCAGGCATATACTATCACATCTGGTCTGATTATTCATTCTGGAGGAGATTGGGCAGGTCTTCGTGATGGTGGTGGCGAACCTTCATATATAGCGTGAATAACAGAACATACTGGGAGCAGGGAGCTGGATCTTTCTCTCTCTCTCTCAGATAGCATGATTGTGGCAATCTTGTGTTGGCATGTTTCTTGAGCTTGTGGCTTTGTGGAGTTATCTTATAAGTTACAATCCTCCATTCACTGTCCTGGATCAGCCAGGAATTTTGGTCTGACGTCCCGTCCAAGCGACAGTTGGTAGTTCATCATTGTATTGGCTCCTCAACTTTATGGATTCCAATGTTGACGCTGTGAGCATGGTCACAGACTGAGGATGTTGCAGCACTGCGCCTTGTACCGTAGCATACATGCCTGTATGCCGATAAGCATGCCATTGTCACTTCAACCGAACCACTCACGTTGTGTAATGATTGCACCCCTGATGAGTCATTGAGTCTGCCCTGGCGTCTGGAGCTTACGTACATGCATTGGATCTCCTTCAGTGATCATATTTAATGCATGACCAGCCCTTCCATGCCTTCCATCATGCTGTTGAAGGTGTCATTGCTGCATTGGTCATACACTAACTGCTCAGCCAGGGCCAGGTCTAGGCTTCCATTGAGGTGTATTATATCATGTCAACTCTGAGTCTTGACCTTCCTCATGTGTCACTTTCATGTGCTTGGTATGTGTCTGGTCATGGGGAGCCATTGCATTTTCCTACCTCTGGCTTAACGTACATACACACAGCTGATTTGATCCATGAGCTGGTCATCCTGCTTTGTAAGGAGTATCAGGGCGAGAAAGGGTCAAAATTGGGTCCCAGTCCTGTCAGTCTACATGTATATTGAATGAATCAGCAGTTGATCCTTGGCACTTTTCGGGCTGCCCCCAGGTCATATGACTCTGCAGAGCGCTGTATTTCTGCAGATACTTGATTGCAGCCTTGAGTGCCACATTAGTTTGTCCCTTGTGAGGTTTTTGTGCGCTTGAAATGAAGCACTAGGTTTTCTGAGGGTGCACGGGTCCTGAGGTACCCCTAAACATGGATGGTCCTAAGCAGGCGGTGGCAAGCTCAGGCAATGGCTGGATGTAATAGTTTAACATGGCAGGGCAGGACAGGGCAGCCCTGGTCATTGTCGTTCAGACCCAGCTGCCTGGGCTAGGGTGTTAGGGTTCATATGAAGCTAGTGGAGTGTAAGATTATTGACAGACTGTCGCGTTTGGGTTGCGGTGAATTATTTCTTTGGCTGACTATTGGGCTGATAGACAAATCTTGTTACTGTGGAAGTAAAGACAGGCATCCTGCTGCAATCACCATATGGCACTGACTTGATGACTGTAGTGTCATGAGATGTGTCAGGAGATAGGCTGGGCATATCCTGTCTGGGCCTATCTATGTTAGGTAAGGGCCCACTCCCTTAACGTATGCAAGGAGGGATTTCCCCCTTTCTCTGCGTAGTGCTCTCTGTCTCTCTCCTGTCTCGACTATCCGAGGTGTGGGCTGTACAACTTGCACTTTGTCTGGAAGGCTTTGGTCCCCGTGCTTGCTACCAGATGCATGGCCTTGAATCATTCAAGTCGGCCCATTAAACATCGTTATTTGGGTTTAGACGTGTACAAAGCTGTACAAGGCTTGTGGGAAGTGCAGCTCCTGCTGCAGTTTATGGTGCGTGGTGTATCTGCTGTCCTGCTTACTGAGATGCTTTAGCTGCCGGTTGTCCATTCAAAAGGTAGTTCTGCTTGAATGGGCTGCAAAAGCAAATGCTTGGCCCAAAAACCAGATTTCACTAGAGATGGTTTGCTTTTGTCAGATGTCATGGGAACTTATTGATCAGGCTTGCACGTGCAGCTTTTTTACGAGGTCCTGGTTTTCATCAGTGGGTGTGGTCAGCGCCTGTGTTGTGCTGTCTTGTTCACTGGCTGGTCAAGCAGCAGGGTTACTGCAAGGGAGATAGAGAAGGCATTTTTTGCTGAGTTGTCCAAGGGGTACGTGCAGAAAACTGCAGAGCAGGCACAGAGCACTTCTTTGTACTGCTGGGCGGAGGGATGGAGTATGCTGCCATGACGACAGGATACTGGTGAAGCAGGTGCAGGGGTTGTAGCGGTTGGGTTTATCATACACATATGTTCATTCTCTCAACTAGCACGGCAGCAGCAGGAGTGAGCATGCAGTCAAACAGCCTGGCTAACGAAACCAGCCAAGCCCTGATGAGGAGCACGGCAGCTGCAAGCTAGAAAAGCAGCAGTCGAGCAGCTGAGCTGCAGTAGCAGCAGTATTGCAGCAGCGACGGCTGAAAGGTGAACACAAACAGCAGCAGCAAAGCTTCTGCAGCAAAGCCTCTACAAGAAGAATAGCTGACACAAGCAGCCGCTTGCCCCTATTTCTAGGCCGGACCGGGTACACTCAGCAGCAGAATTGTGCAGTGCAATGGTCTTTAGCAGTAGAGGCTAGCAGGTAGAAGGCCGGAGCCGCTTACAGCCATGCCATCATACTGGTATCCATGCAGCCAGCCAGCAAAAATGCAGTGCAGCTCACTGGCAGCACTGGATCCGCAGCCTCAGAACAGCAGCTAGGAGCAGCAGGCGAAAACTCATAACTACCGTAGTTCTTGAAGAGGTAACAGGCCGCACACCTAATTTTTAAGGACCACTCTGATAACGGTCCAAAACCTTTACCATTCTGAGTATGGGCGCTTCTCCTCCACTCACACTCTTTGCCCAGGATGGCGATGTATCGCTTGATGTTCTGTATTTGGTAGCGCCTCCTTTGCCCATTACAGCCAATCTTTTGCATGCATTCTGGCCCATTCACCCAGTACAGCCAAACCTGTGCATGCCTCCTGGCCCATTCAGCAGAAGCTCTAGTAACTCAGAATCCATAAGGATGCACAGCTCCCGGTACACTGTCATGCATTCTAACCCATGCGACGTAACCTCTGTACACCAGACACCATAGGGAGGTACAGCTGCTGACACTCTACACTGCAGACAGTCACTTGTCAGCTAAACATGTATTTGATAACCACTGCCCACCCTATATCAAAACCAGCCCCACAACAGCACCACTACAGCAGCAGTGCCCACACCACCATTGCAGCAGTGACCTGGATATTTGTACAGCCTGCAAGTCCATGTCAGTAAATCCCCTAATTGCAACCAATGGTGATATGCACAAACTGCATGTGCACGATCAGAAGGCGGACTGGTGCAGGTCACAAAATGAACTGCGGAAGGCATAGGCAGCCAAGCTGCACATCCGCGCCACAGGGCTCCCAATTGCCATGCCAAGAGACACAGTTCACAATCTACCAGAAAATAGACCCATACCTATCACTTTGAAGCCCTGCACTAGTGTACCATGTTGATGCACCAGCAGGTTTGCCAGCTCTGAATTGTGGCCAGGAGACCTGCTCCCACAAGCAGATGCGATCCCAACTATCTTTAAAGAAGGCATATGGATTGCAGAGCCTTTCCCCTAGTTTCCACCCAACCAAAGACAGCAAGTGCAGTTTACCAGGCACAAAGGCAAAAGCTGTGGGAGAAGCTGACTTCTGACCCTGATGTTGCTGCAAAATGTCAGATATTGGATGGCAAATCTGATGAGGAGAAGCTGCATAGCATGCTTAATGAAGAGTTCTGGGGTGTAGACGTCGATGAGGAGTCTGGCTTAGTATATGGCCCTTTCAAGCATGCATTTAAGTGTATAGCTAAATATGTTGCAGCTGCTTGGAAGATTAGGAATGCTTATGCTCACCCTTCTGATGTGGCGTGAGGTCCAACCAATGGGGTTTGTTACCAACTATTGCTTGCACCCGGGCTTACAAGCCCTCCTTGCTTTCTTAAGTAGGAGGGAGGCTCTTACCCCCATTGGGGCAGTGGAGGTTTTGGGTGATTTTGACCTAGCTGCTGGACCTCATGTTTAGGCATGCATATATTGTCATACATGTCGAAGTTTACCCGTATTCTGTTCCACCTCGCTGCTCTTTGTGACAGCTTGAGGTGCGGGGCCTATGGCACTTATTGCTATGGCATATCATGAAATGTAATAATAACAAGTGCAGTTGCCACAGCAGAGTGGCTATTTACACCGATGACAGTCTATTGTGGCATGGACTTGGCCAGCACCCCCATAGACCCACCAGCATGTTTGATGCCCATGTTGTGCAATAGACCCCCCACAGAAAGCATATCAGACAATCAAGCATGGATATCAACACGCCATCATTCATGTTCCTCCGCCTGCACTCCCCAGCATATTCCCCTTTGTATCCTAGCAGTACACTTTTACTCCACTGGGACCACCACCTTTTTACTCAGCCACAAGGACGCATGACAACAGTCCATTTAAAGACATCCATTACTACTTCTTCCAAAGCCAATTGCAAGGCTTCTGCTGCAAGCACCAAAACCACCCACGCATGTGCCTGGGCATCTAACACACTATGAGCGTAACACGCGCCCGCCAACAGGTACACGGAAACCATACTTGGTTCAATCTCCATCTTGAGGAGATGGTTGACGCTTTACTGCTGAAAATGGAAGCTTTCTTTGCCCACAACAGGCAAAACCCTGATTGCCCTAATCGCTCCAATCCAAGTATGTTGTTGTTAGTCCTACCTGAATACACAGCCACATGTCCAGGCAACTGGCACAGCAATGCACCTCATAATCGAAAACTCACGTGCCCAACTGCGTACCTCTAGTATTGTAGATACACCCTGACCATAACTGCCACCATGTACAGCACAGCCACAACAAGCAACACAAAGTTGCAGCTTCACCACCTTGGCAAACCCTGTTTACTTTTGTCCTGTACGTCCAACCCGTATTTGCACCTGAACGAGCACGTTGTCCAGCCTCTGGAAAGTGGAGTGATGCAGCAATTCAATCAATCAGTCAAAAGGACATGACCTGCACAAGACATTGAACCACAGCCTAGCTGCCCATACGCACCACCTGGCATAGAAAGAGGGTTCACATGGACCAACTGCTAGCGCTATATGTTGAGTGACACCTTGATTCAGTCACGATACGTCCATACCTATGACAACACCCATCGTCTCAAGAGCAGCAGGTGTTTGAGCCCTTCCAAGTGGCCAAGACACCTAATCACCACACTACAAATGTGCTCACACTAAGCACACACAAACAGAAGACAGTATGACTATATCAGAGTCATTGGCTTCGAGTCGGTAGAAGTTGGGTGGGTGTGCGGTCTTCCTGGACTGGGTGTGGTCGGCGGGGGGTCGGCGGGGTCCGCGGGGGGGATGTAGCAGGGTTATGGCCTTCCGCGGCTGTGAGGTGCCGTAGCTTTGACTGCTAGGACGGAGGTGGAATGACATGTGTGGTGTGTTGCTTGGTTCTGAAGGTGTTGGTGTAGTGGCGGGAAGGTTCCACCACTGAATGCAACCTCCTTGGAACATTGTCAATCGGGTCACTGGCCCTTCACATTACACTACCGGTACGGCCAGGGGTTCACTTTCCCCAGGCCAAAGGCAGCCCTGGCCATTGCCCAAGCGGTGCTCCAGTCATCTATCTTTAGAACAGTCAGATGAGGCATGGACTTGGCCAGTACCTCCATAGACCCACCATGGCCCATGATGCCCTGGTTACCCCTCACATCTAGGGCCCGCAGCTCAGACAGTCCTGCCAGTCTCACTATCCCTGCATCATCTAGCCCACACCTCTTGAGCACCAGGCCAGTCAACTGCGTGAGAGCTGCCAAGTGGGTCATATTGGGCTGCATATCCAGCAGAGTCAGACTCCTCAGCAGTGGAGAATGCTGCAGGGGTACCAACGGCGGGATGGAAACAAAGTCATTGCGGAGATACTCCGACAGACGGAAGACGAGCTCACGCAAGCTAGCAGCAGACTGTTGCAGCCAGCTGTGAACATCCGCTTCAGTGCCCTCCGTCATCAAAATGACGAATGTGCTGATAGGCAGGGGTCCCACCTTGCTCAACTGGCTAGCAAACACACAGTAGTTTGGCAACTGAACCTGCTGCAGCTGGGGAAGAATACGGAGTTGAGCTAGGTCTTCATCACGCATATTTGTAGTGGAGATGAGCTCTAGACATGTGAGCTGCACGAGGCTTGTGGCAATTTGTTGCAGGAAGGGCGCCCATGGCATAGTATCACTGTCGATTGTGTTAAGGCTAAGGCTCCTCAGTGTGGTGACAGTGGGGATTGAGTCACGGAGTGGACCAACCATGAGATCACACCCCCTGACGTGGAGGCTCACAAGACTGGTGAGGTTCGTAAGGGAGATGTCCAGGGTGGGTAGTGAATATCCCCTAAACCCTAAATTACTCCCTGCTAAGATGACTAGGCTGTGAAGGTGGTCAGCATGTCCTACTGATTGCAAGAGAGGCTGCAGCTGACTAATACGGCACACCCATAGTGCCAAGCGAAGCTCCAAGCTCTGCAAGGTGGTGCCATGGTTCTGCATCCACAAGGTAAGCTGCTCTGCTGCTTCTGCTGTTGTGATGAAGACGCTTAGGCTGGTTCTCTTGACGCTGCGGGACAGCTGGTGCCAGAGATGGCAGACTCGGGGGGCCACACCAAACATGTGGCGCTGATCCAGCTGCTGGAAGGCTTGCTGCAGTAAGCTGTCACGGATATCAATGGGCAGGCGACTAAATACAGAGTTGTCTGCCATCTTGCTGCCTGCATGGAGGTCGCATGAGTAGCAGTCAGCCCATGCATGAGATCCAAGCAAGGGGTTTGTCTTAGGTGGCAATAGCAATCCCAACAGGCAACGGAATGCACGAGGTACGATCTGGCAGCTAGTAGCACGATAAGACACAGTGCCACCAGAAACTCCATGAGATCCCCCTGCTTACCTGTTCTTAGAGCAAACACGGGCAGGCTGCGGTGCTATGACTGAAGTACCTTCATCCTAGTAAAGTGCAAGCCCCGGAGGACCGAAGGACACCATTCTGCCTATTATGCGATAGGAACCAACCCTGACGCCGACTGGTGATGGCACCTCCAGGAAATCCGGCCCATGTAAGCCATCTAGTAAGGGATCGGGCACATGGAACAAGGGCACCGCAACGCCGTGTGGTTGAGCCCTCAGAAATGAGCAAGAGATTACAGGGACTGGGGTGATATAATTACTTTTACATTCATTTGTAGCATTCGAAGTCAGGATGCACTGTACAGGATGCACTGTACCGCCCTAGTAGTGCCACCTAAAACCTCCAGAAGGTGGGCGTTCGTTAGACTACTGGGGCCTGGTAGCTACTCCGCTGGGCATGCGTGATGCGATACTGCGCTTGGTACAACGGTGGACGTATATTACCGGGTGCCAGTTCCGACTTGCTTGAACTTTGCCGCCTGTCTAGTACATACCGAGCAATTCCTTGGAAATGATCTGTTGTCCCTTCGTCTTTGGAATTGCATGTAAAGCTTGCAAATCTGCCCGTTCTCCTGCAAGTCCACAAGAGATATAAACCAACCCTCATTGAACAGCTTCTTAGGTCGGCAAAAGTCCACTCAAAAGCACGGTACTCACACCTGGCTTGTCAAGTCACTTTTGGCATGCAACATAACATAACATAATAATCATTTAAGGTGTGGCAACCGCAAAGTACTAGATGCACGCTCTCACACATGAGAGTAACCATACCACGCCATTCTGCCACATGCCGTTCCCTGCAAAACGCCCATGCAACCAAAGAGTCGTAAGCTATTACTGGAAAATCACTTCCTTCATGACGCCTAGGGTTCACGACCCGTAGTCGGATCATACTTTGGCACCACCCTCTCCCCAGTCACTGTCCTCATCTCCATGTTCTTGGACTTTACGTACACGTTCCACAGCCACTCAGATGGAGGGGCAAATGCAGCCTGCAGCAGCAAGGGGGCACGCACAATAAGGAGACCACAATCCATACTAACCTGGAAGTTCCCCAAAGCCATGAAGTTCCCACCACCACATCCACCGTCATCCACTGGCAAGCTAAGCATCATTGCCACAGACATGTGGTAACACAGTTGTGAGATTTTCTTATCATTCAGGCTGACATGTGAGCAGGTATGTAGCAGGTCCATAACGTGCAAGATACAGCCCACAGCACCTGCCACATGACTCCAACCAGTTTGTTACTGTGTGTCTGAGAGATTGACAGTGAGAGCTCAGACATAAAATCAGGCCTTTATCTTTGCCTCCTCCACCGTTTTGTCCACCTCCTCCACCTCAAAACCTTAAGCCATGCCTGAACCCCACCCCTTAACTTGCCCTCCTTCACCGCTGTATCCACCTCTTTCCCGCCAAAACCATAACCCATGTTTACATTCTCAACCCCAAAACCCAGCACCCCCCCTACCTTGGCCTCCTCCACAGTTGTGTCCACCTCCTCCTTGTCAAAACCCTACACAATGCCTAAACCCTAAACCCTACCCCATGCCTAAACCATTAGCATAACGCCCCCCTCTTATATTGGCCTCCCCCACTGCTGTGATTACCTCCTCCTCCCCTAAACCCTATTGCATGCCTCTGACCCTACACCTACCCCATGCCTGAACCCTAAGCCCTAACCCCCCCCCTCATACCTTAGCCTCCTCCACTGCTGTGTCCACCTCCTCCTTGACCTTCTTCTCAATGGCCTTGATCTCTGCTGCATCACCACCATGGGCCAACATCAACTTCTTAACACGCTCAACAGGGTCACGCTCCTGGGGAAACAAGGGGGAGAAGGGGTAGCCAGGACATCAAACGAGGATGCTTGAAGGATGCTCAGGAAAGTGCACACACATTGTACGTTAACGCTGCGACACCATGTGCCAGCATCAAGTTCTTCAAAAAGCTCTACAGGGTCCCGCTCCTGCAACAACACGATAGGACGGGGAGGGGGGATAGCCAAGACATTGCAGACGGATGCTGAACCTCTCAACCCCTTAACAAGATATACTATTACTACATTTCATAATATGCCATAGCAAAAAGTGCCACAGGCCCCGCACCTCAAGCTCTCACAGCAAACAGCGCACATCTAACAATGTGACACCATATGCCAGCACCTATCGTGTCACGTGCTCAACATCATCGTGCTCCTGGCAACCAGAGGTACTGACTGTACCGCCCTGTGCCTGGAGAAGAACCAATGGTAGAGCTGTCCTTAACGCCATGCAAGTTTGCCAAGCGAGTTCGCCCTGAGGCCCTGCTTGTTGTGTAATTTTACAAAAGGCAAGACCAATCCCCATGTGCCCTGCATAATGCTGCCACGATCCCAGTAGTGGAAACACGGGCACAATGAACCAGATGAAGCATTGCTTGTTCTTTTTGACTGTTACGAATACATAGAAACTTGAAGAATGTAAACAAAAAAAGTAAAAAGTACAGACGTGCCAGAAGCTTCCTTGCTGAAAAGCACATTATTATTTGGCATACTCCAATTATCTAGTGAGCTAAACCCTGCAGATAAGCTACTCAACCATTGAGCTCTAGCTACCCCCAGAGACAGTTGCAAACAATTGTTTTGTCATGCCTCAGCACTTTCACCCAGACCTCATAGCCACACTCAGTTGTATTTGATCCTGGTTCAGGGTTTATCATCTGGGGTTATGACCCTACACCCTAAACCCTGAAGCCCAAACCATGACCCTAAACCCTAAACCACTGCCTCACCTTACCTGAACCTCATAAGCACCTCCAGGGCGCAGTTTCAGTGTGTGGAGCCTCAACCAGGAGTTCCCCATATCCAACATGACATCATGCCCCAAAACCCTACGGGGGGGGGGGGGGGGGGGCAGGACAGTGAACAAGGGTGCTTAACAGAGGCTCAGAAAACTTCGGAGACACTAACAACCTCATTTCATTCCTTGCCTCAGGTCCTCCCTGCTTGCCCTGGTCAATCAAGCAACAAAACCAAGGGCATTCTTCTTACATTCAACCCCTGGAAGGTGTCAATACCATGGTCATGCTGCTTGCCTGACCGGGCTTTGCTGCCAGGTGTCCTTACCCAGTTTTCCTGCATAGCAAAGCTGCATTCCGCCTACTGACTCTATGGCTTCTTAACCCTAACCCGGTTCTTGCTACATTTCAGGTACTTGTAATAGTCAAACACCAGATATCACCCTTTCAGATGCCTGGTTAGGCTCAAGGAGGTAGCTGCAAAACCCTAGCTCCATCCACTCGCTCGGTCCGCCCTCCCCTGCGGGTTAGGCTCAACTTGCAATAGCTGAAGTTAACTGAGCCTAACTGAAGCAGAATCTCAGCAGGCGGTAGCACTGAACTCATTTAATTAACTGAGTGATTCTTCAATGTCAATCCGGGGCACTCACCCAAAAATGAAAACCCAAAACCCTAAACCCTGGCAGGGACCTAGTGACTGTGACGACATGTTCGGTTCATTCTGTTTGTGGCCATGATTCTTTCGGTCAGTATATATGTGTTTTTGTTGCATGTGCTCAAGTGGATCTGATGATGGCCAACAGGCCGAAACGCATAATCCCACGCACTTGATGTAAGAATTCACGATCGAAAGAAGAATGGCTCTGGCGTCTAACTATAGAGTCTGCTATCTCGAGGCGAGTCCAGCCCAGCATGGAACAGTGAGTTCACAGTCAATGAGTCCGTTCCATCCAAAATGAATACAAAGGAGCAAAAAACCGCGAGGCAACAACTGATGTTTGATTAAACCATTTGCAGTCCATAGTACAACATACCATCCAGCTGCCATCATACATTTAAGCTACCCGATCATCTGCCATTTAAACCATACACTCATCAGATGCACACACAGCAGCAATCGATCAGCCCTGTTCCCCAGATTCCGGCTTCTTTCTCCTATCTAGCCACAATAATGAATGCTTCACAAGCAGCATCATGCAGCAAGGCTTTGCCAATGTAAGGTTCACACACATGAGCAGCAGCACTTACATCGCTCTGCCTCTGCTGTTGCATTGCTCTCCACCTGTGCTTCCCGCATCATCTTCTCTGCAAAATTATCTTCCTGTTTATCTACATAACCCTGCCAACCCCTTGCAAATGCCTCTATTGGCCCTATGGGTTGCTGCTGGAGAACACCAAAGCCTTGTCAAAAAAATAAGATTTAACAGTAAAATTATTTCGTCTGCAACAGTCAAAACAATACAGCCCCTGCATGCATATGCCCCATGGCCAGAGCAAATCCAGCTGCCTCATAAAGCCGGCCTCCACGGAAACTCTGAGCACGCCGTCATTGCGCTACTATAAGACTACCCCGTGCAACAGCCATAAGCAAGAAGCCACAGGTCACACAGGTGCTGCACTAAGCCAGTAACAACCTGCCATGTAACTCTTGTAGTGATAGTGATAGTGAGCTATAGTGATCTTACCGTCCTTCACCGCTATAGATTGGCTGAGTGCACCTGATGCTGTGCCCTTGGCAAACTCTTGCACCAAACCCTAGCAGGGATTTGGCTGTAGTCATATACAAGCCTCTGCCAATTGCTTGCTGACAGCACCCATCACCTCCTCAAACATAAGCAAGCAATTGCAATCCCCTTGCATCTCTTCCCTAGCCATCCCCGCTTACCTTCTCATAACTTCCATCCCTGCCTTGACTCTTTCCTGCCTTGTGCTTGTGTTACCTTCAACTGGACTGATCCTCTGTGAGTGGGCGCCTGCAATTGGCAAAAGCAGGACAGCAACAAACCTGAAGAATCTGAAAACATCAAGGGTCAAGAAAATGTGCTGTGTTGGAATATAAAACCCTCGAGTTGGGTGGTGGAAGATTGCCTTCCAACCCTCCAGCCTCCAACTCAGGTCTAATTCTCACCAGTTCCTCAATTCACTCCTTGCCTCCCCAGTCCTTCCTGCTGGCCCTGGTCAATCAAGCCCCAGCGGCCCTTGCGCTTCTTACACTCAAGGCCAAGGGCATCCTCCTTACATTGAATCCCTGCAGGGTGTCAATACCATGGCCATGCTGCTTGTCTGACTAGGCTTTGCTGTCAGGTGTTCCCAGTTTCCCTGCTGTGGCAAAGATGGCTTGCCCTACAACGCTATGGCTTTTCAACCCTAACCCCGTTCTTGCTTCCTTACCTGCCGGGGGTAACAAATGCCATCTCATGTACAGAAAACCCACCTTGACCCTTGCATCTATTAGCCTCTCCCCTAATCCATAGAGACCATGCTATAGCTACCTGGCTGGGTTCTAAGAGCACTATTACTGTCCTGCGCCTGGGCCCGGTAAAACATTACATTGTTACATTTACGCTCGCTCCACTGTGTGCGGCCTACAATTAAGGAAGTAGGCGCCCAGTACCTTCTTCTACCCCCACCCATGTGGCTGCCATTACCGCAACCTACCTGCTTGCATGGGATGTTTCCAGGGGGCGATGTCTGAGGCCTACTGAACAATCGGGTACAAGATCAGCTGTCGGCAAGGCCCACCCACCACCCACCCCCTGACCCCCACCTCTCACGAACATACAGCACCGTACCATCTTAGCTGAACACCCTGCTGGGGTCCACAAAGCCTTGACCCAACTGCTGAGCAGGCGGGTGAGGCCGCTGCTTCTTGGGGCTGTTCTCGTCCTCATCCTTACATGGCACAAATTATCAATGAATGTCCTTGATCGGGCTGCAACCCGCCATGAGCTGAACAGTGACAATATTGTACCTAAGGAAATTGCAGGATTGGACGCAGGGGCGCTTTTATTTAGGAGGTTGGATTAGAGATGCGCTTGGCTTTAACCCATCAGGAAACATTTTTTCAGGTTCATGTTTGAGTAGTTTCATAAAACAAAACACCCTAAAGTCCACATCTCGTGCACAACAACAAGGACGTGAATCGTTTTTCAAGCAAGGTTGCAAGTTTGACTGCAGTCGATTGACTGCATACAGAGTCGGGTGGGTAAAAAAAAGGCAATAAAGCCCTTCTAGAGTATAAAAGCCAATACTGTGCTACTTTAATGCTGCAATACATAGCACACAGCCTTTTGCTCATACACAGTCTTATTGCAGTCACCCAGAAGCAGCTTAAACGCCTGCACGACCCCTTGCCGCCAATATTACCGTACTGTTAGGCGCACCTGCTGGACTTGTATACGATTAGTGTGGGTCATCCCTGGTGATCTCCTGGTGACACCCCTTGACGTGGGATTTTGGTCCCCAGCGCCGCCCAGGGCTCATTTGCAACCAGTAGTCTCCTGGATGACCCAATTGGGCAAAAACTCACCGCAGCAGTTAGGGGCAAGTGCCCATTGGTTAGGAGTTCATATTGCAACTGTGTGGTTCGCCAGCCAGAGCCCGTCATGCACGGCTGTGGGGAAAAGCTCAATTTCAAATGTCTGAGATGTCATAACATTCTACATTCCTCTGCATGGGTCTGTAGGAAACAACAAGGATGTGGTCCTGTAAGCAAAGATCACTGCATACATGACAGCATCAGATGGCACAAGGTGTGGGTGCAAGCACACTTTAAGGAAAACCCAGGGCTCTAGGATATTGAAACCATCGGTCTGCTACACCTGCATCAAGTTGCCTCACACAGATTTGTGGTCAGACACAGCCTATGCAGTCATCCAGAAATAGCCTAAATACCTGAGCACCCGCTTGCCTATCAATGGTACAGTTGTATGCACCTGCTGAAGATGTACACAAGTACTGTGGGCGGTTCTCCAGAGGTCTTGTGATGAAACTTCGTGTTCTCCAGGCACCAAGACAGGTGCTCTGGTTAGCAATCTCATTGAGGTGGCTACCCAATCCCGCCGTCCCTGCAGGCTCGTGTCCATAACGGGCACAAAAGACACAGGGACATTGTCTGGTTGTCTGGATCGAGACTCAAGCACGGAAGCACAGCTTGAGCAAACAACTGTTGCAGCTGTCCTGGGTGTCCACATTGATAAGGTCGCTGCACTGTCACTGAAGACTCTGGCATGAGACACTGCCCTTGAAGGGCAAAGACACTCTGAGCACGGACCGAAGCTGGGGAAGGTCAGTTTAGCTCGAGAAGAAAAACTGCAGTGAGGTTTATAAGCGGGTCTGCTGCCAGTCAAGACAGTGCTTTCATCCTCCTCAGAAACGTGCCTCAACTCAAGTGAGGTATGTCCGGCAGGCAGGCCAATACCATTTAACAGCGAAGACCAGCGCCCTGAAATGGATGGAAAAGTACCGTTCGGCCAGTGCCGGAGCTTTGTCACCAGCTAAGGCACTACGAGTGCTCAGGTTTGTTCAAGTATACATGCACTAGGCCGTTCATGTTTGCCAGTAGAAGGCTTCCTATTGGTAGTTGCAGGAAGATAGTGGTGTATCTATCTACTTCATCGGAGTCCACATCGTCGATCCGCGGAAGTGCCAGCGCCAAGGTTGCTGTTCCACGTCCCACGTGGAGCCCAATTTATAGTATAGGGGCCCTTCAATGACCTAAGTACTAGTCCGTTGTGCCTGGCAGAGCCCCTGCGGGCCCTTGGCTAGCTTGCTACCGTGGCTGATCCAGGTAGGCATGGGTCCGAACCTCTGCCCCAGCCAAAGTTGACGCCTTCAGAAGAGCTACTGCCGTCCTTATGTGTTCCATGAGCTCCAACGAGCCTCTCTGCGGCAAGCAGGCCCCCGAGAGCACCAATGCACGCGCTCCAAGCCATCGCTTCTTTCAGTTCTAACGCCCTGCTCGTCTTTTACACAGGAACCACCATGTCTGCAGATAGTTCAGTCTTCAGCTGCCTACCAATTGCTGAACGTGACAGCGTACTGCAGCAAGCCTTCCAGCAGCTGGATCAGCGCCACCTGTTTGGTGTGGCCCCTAGAGTATGCCGCCTCTGGCACCAGCTGTCCCTCAGCATCATCACCAGCCTCAGTGCCAAGGTCACCACTGAAGAAGCAGCAGGGCAGCTGGCCCTGTGGATGACCCACCGTGGTCATGTGCTTCACAACATGCAGTTGCGCATCGAGGGCCCAGGGTGCCCAAGCCTCGCACCCGGCGCCCTGCTGCAGACTCTTGGGGCTGCTGCAAATTTACGCAGCCTTCATCTCTGGTGCGATTACTGGGACATGTCCGGAACCACATTAGAGGCCCTAACACAGTTGACAAGCCTTTGCATTCCTGGAGCCCTTTCGCCTTCCATAAAGCAAGCAATCAGCCGTGGAAGGATCTGTGCAGCTTAACATGGGCTGATGTCCTTCTGGGTTGGGACACGTCTTTCTTTGAGCAGCTAAGTATCAACCAGCATGGAGCAGCTCACCCACTTGGACATGACGGACAGCTACTTCAGCGTGCCAAACCTGTCGTGCCTCCATAAGTTCCTTCGGCTCAAGCAGCTTGCACTTGGCTACTTCAACGAATTGAGCGAGTTGTGGCGATTGGTTGGGCCCCCGATCACGACCATTCGCATCGATTTTCCATGTGAGGAGCAGCAAAGTGTTGCATCCTTTCTGCAAGAGGCTGCTGGGGGGTTGGAGCGGGAGCTTATGTTGGTTACACCAGATGCTATGGAAGCTATGCTGCTGCCTCTCGAGAAAGCCGCCCAGCTGAGATCATTGCCAAGCGGTATGTGTATCCACGGTGTATGGTTGGCCGTGGTATACATTGCCTTTGGATCGGCCATGTGGGCGATGGTGTTTTGAATTGGTCCGAATTAGCAGCCCTACGCCTTGGTTGAGGTTGCCACCTCAGATGTTCGTTTTGTCAGTTGCCAACCATGCCATCGCTCGTGCGGCCAACATGATTACTGGCTCGTGTGGCCAACATGATCAATGTAGCTAATACACGCATGAGCTGCCTCTGGTCAAGCAGCAAAACTGGCATCATACTCCAGCATGCATGGGCCGTCTCATCCTGTCATAGAGGCATCTTTCTAGTGTGAGGTTTAAACTGTTCAGGGCTGGCGAGGGCCAGCTAATTCATTGATGCTTAGTGCACATGCAGTCGGTACAGTCCCAGAGTATTGCCGTTTGCCCCTATCTCAAGGGGTGTTGGTGAGATTTTTATGTTTTAGAATAGAGTGTCATCTTTGGAGAGTAAATATAGGAAGGTGGGTGCAGCTAGCCACCTTTACCCCGCTGTCAGCGGGTTTGTGTACGATGTCATTCAACATGTCTTGACGATGAGGCACATTGCCTTCCAGTCTGCTCTGATCCCACCGTTGTGGAGTCACGGGAGAAGATGCATGCATGCAGGCATTCCAATGGCTTTTAGGGACAACATGGCGACGTATGCCCAGTTTCGGGGTATGTTGGGAAGGTTGTTAAGCCCGGACAGGGTACATGCAACAGGGACGTTTGTTGCAGAGTGTACAAGGGTGGCATGGTTCTCTATTTTAAGTCTTAATGGTCCTAATGCACATTTATTGCCAGAGGTTCTGCCCAACACAGATACACACTTAGATCTGTTTGATTCAGAATATGAGGATGCATCCGACTTTGAAGAGTTGATAGAAGTGCAGGCGAATTCATCACCCCAGTGGTTTGAGTTTTCACTATGTGGGTACTGATCATAGTGTGTTTGCAATTCTTATGCCTCAGTGTACCCACCTGATGTTTCCTATTCCGTTGAGTACATAGGGCTTGACCCCGGTGTGTTTGGTCGTTTCGACCTAGCTGCCTTGGTGCAGCCACAACTTCAATTTTTGTGTGTTTGTTTGTTTCCGCACAGCAGTCACTTGCCTTGGTGGAGCCCTGCCCAGCCGATCACTACACCAGGAGAAGGAGGAGGAGTTAATCAGCCTCAGGGGCCGGCAGCAGCAGCCACAGCAGATAGCAGAGCAGCAGCCTGATGCTCCCCCTCCCAAGGACGCAGCTGCTGACCAGGACAACAGACAGCCCAAGGCACCGGCATTTGCCGAACCCGCAACAATTGCAGCGGCAGCAGCGGCTGCATCCAAGGGCCACAGCACTGGCAGGAAGCCGCATGGTACATTTAGTGCAGCAGTAACTGGAAGTGGGGGGGCAAAGCGCACTGGAGCAGCACTTCCCCCCAGCACCTCCCTCCCCCCTTCCCGCAGCAGTAGCCGTATTGGTGCCTCTCAGCAGACCGGGCACTATCGCGCAATGGCTACTGGGGCTGTCTCGGGTGGACAGTCTGGTGGAGCTGGCAGTGCTGCCGGTGACGGTGGTGGCGGAGCAGGGAAGGGCAAAGCCGCGGAACGCAAGGGCAAGGGTGGCGTGCAGAATGGGAGCTAGGGGGCCGGCCAATGTAGGTCTCATAGGGCGTCGGGACGAAAGGGAAGAGAATGGGATAAGGTGATAGTGGGCTACCTGAACTGTAATGTTCTTACAGAGCAGAAGATTCCAATTCTGGAAGAGCAGTTGTGAGGGCTTGATTTGGTGGCTCTGGGGGAAACAGGTGAAGGCACCCCAGAGCTACATGGCTTCGTTCGCTATGGGAGTGACTCAGCTATGCCTCCTGTAGTTGTTCAGGGTGGGGGTCGGGGACGGGGACTCTATTGGTTTGAGAGGTCAAATGTATCAACGTATGTGAAGAAAGTGTGGGAAAACCAGCATGTTATCTGGTTAAAACTTGAGCTACCTGCTGGTGCTCCTTGGTTCATAGCTGCAGTATACCTCCCACCCCAAGGCAGTGTACAATGGCCTACCCCACGGCATAGGGAGGATGCATTTGACCTGCTAAAAGAACAGGTTCTGCAGTATCAACACAAAGGTCATGTATATGTTGTTGGGGATTTCAATGCTCATGTAGGGGCTAACAATGCAGTTGCTGATGCAGCTGCTGAGATCTTGGATGCAGTGAATGAGATTGCTAATGCGGGTTACACCCGGGTTACCCAGGTCATTGGTAGGGAGATCCCTAGTAGAGCTAGCATGGATTTGAAGCGTATTGATGCTGGAGGCCGCTTCCTCCTCAAGCTTTGCCAAGAGGCTGATTGTGTCGTGTTGAATGGCCGTACAGTGGGTGACGAAGCAGGTGCATTTACACATCATAAGTTAGGCAGGGATGGACGGCTCCTGTCTCAATCAGTCTTGGATTATGGCCTCTGCACTAGGGATGCGTTTGTAAGTGTGAAAAGCTTCGAAGTCAGGGGTTTTGACCCGACTCTGTCTGATCATTGCATGTTGTGTTGTGAGTTAGACCTCCGTCGCCAACAGGATGCTGTTGGCAGTGAAATTTCCCCACTGGCTTTCCCGCGTTATGTTACTGCTAAGAGGTTGGACTTTGTTAAAGCATTACAGGATGCTGGGGTGCAAAAAGAGCTTAAGGAGATATATGATATGTCTGAGGAGGGTCAGCAGGATCTTGAGGCATGCAAGCGGTTTGAGGCTCTCATCCATCAGGTGACAACTAAAACTTTTGGTGTAGCTGGTTCACAGCAGCATACCTCATGTGGACATCTTCCTAAGCGTTGGTTTAAACATGTGAGGCGGGAGCATCAAGCATTGAAGAATGCATTACGGAGAGGGGACACCCATGCGGCAGCGCAGCTGCGTAAAGTTTTTAACAAAGCAAAGAGAAAGTGGCAGGCATTCTATACCAAGCAGTACCATGCAAAGCTCATTGATGACCTGCAGCATAATCCACGGAAGTTCTGGAACGTGTACAAAGGACCCAGTATGCGTAGTCGCTTGCACAGCATGCAGCAGCTTGACATGCACTGGCAGCAGCTGTATGGACAGCAGGGCCAAGGTCTCCCTGATGTTTTTGGTGATACACGTTCTATGCTAGCCCACCTTACAAAGGTGGCTCAGGAAAAAGCTGGTGAGCAGAGGCTCGAAGCAGCAAAGGTCTTGAACAAACCCATTGAGGACTGGGAGGTTGAGCTGGCTCTAAAAAATCACACTCAGGCAGGGCTCCTGGTCCCGATGGACTGCGTATTGAGTTTTTTAAAGAGGCGTATGTCCTCGTGCCTGCTGGTAGTAATGGGCGGAACCGTAGAGAATACATCTTGTTGCCTATCCTGCATGCCTTATTGAAAAATATTTTCTGCTCTGGGCGCTACCCAGAGGGTTGGTCAGCTGCTGCTCTAACCGCAGTCTACAAAAAGGGGGAGGCAGGGGATCTTAACAATTATCGAGGGATTGCAGTGGGAAATGTCCTGGGCAAGCTGTTTGGCTCAGTCCTTAACACCAGGCTTGATGCATATGCTGAACGTATTGGGGCGCGTGCTGAGGGGCAGGCTGGGTTCCGGAAGGGGAGGAGCACTATAGACCATGTGTTTGTACTGCGGCATCTGATAGATCGTACACGATTCAGCTCTGGAGCTGCAAGGCTCTACCTTTGCTATGTTGACTTTCAAAAGGCATTTGACCGGGTCTTAAGAGGTCTGCTTATGGAGCGCCTCGCTGCTCTTGGGATTTACGGGGAAATGATCCAGGCGCTGGGTAACATCTATTGGCATGTTAGTCTACAAACAAAGGTACAGCATGAGTTGGGTACACCTTTCCTAAGCACTACTGGGGTGAAGCAAGGAGATCCCCTGTCACCCCTCTTGTTTGGATTGTTCATTGATGAGTTTGAAGAATGGCTCGAGGCTCGCTTGCCAGGTACTGGGGTTGAATGTGGAGGCAAGCTTATACGCATGCTACTGTATGCAGATGACATGGTGCTCATGGCAACGTGCCCTATTGATCTGCAGAAGCAATTGGACTTGCTGCATGAATTCTGCACAAGCAAAGGTCTCCAGGTGAACCTGGAGAAGACTGAAATTGTGGTGTACCGAAAGGCTAATAGCAAACTCTCAAATGGTCTGCAGTGGCTTTACGATGGAAAGCAGGTGCAAGTTTTGGAGTCATTCCGCTACCTAGGGGTTTGGTTGCATTCGACCAAAGGTTTGTCTGTTGCTAGGGATGCCCTGAAAGCAGCTGGACAAAGGGCTATGTGGGCCATGCTTGGGAAGTTTAAGCACATGGAGTTGCGCGACCTTTACTTGAAAACTCACATGTTTGATACACTTGTCAAGCCAGTGCTGTCCTATGGGTGTGAAGTGTGGGGGCCGGATGCCCTTCAGCATATTGACACTGCCAGTGGTATGTTAGATAACTCCTTACAGGAGGTTCAAACGTTGTTCATGCGGCAGCTAGGCAAGTTTAGGAAACGCATAAACAGGCAGGTCGTGCTGAAGGAGCTTTGCTGGGCACCCCTCTCAGCCCACTGGTGCAAGATGGTAGTGTGCTATTGGAATCAGATGGCGAAGGCCTCTACAGGCCTGATGAGGGTAGTCTTCCATGACAATGTGCGCATGGGTTGTGTTCACAATGTGGGGTGGACTGCTATGGTTCTTTGGATGTTGCGGCAGCTTGGCTTCAAGATGCTGGCTGACCAGGTGGTGCATGATGTGAAAGCAGCTATAGACAATCAATGGAGACACAGACGTATGGTTACCTGTCTTTAAGTGGGACACAGTTGAGGCTGCATGGGGACAGGTATGGGAGAAGGACTGGGAGGCTGTAGCCACCACCCCCCCACGGCAATGTGCTGATGGGATCACACTTGCTACCTATAAGCACTGGATGGCTGCATCCCCAGTTTTTGACGAGGTCACTGGATTCCCCAAGAATGACCCTACATGGTACAGACCGGGGATGCCAGAGTATGTTGCAAGTACACATTTGGTGTCTCCTTGCAATCTGATAGACTTCATGCGCTTTAGGTGTGGGTCACATAGCTTGGCTATAGCAACAGGAAGGTGGCACAACTGTCCTAGGGAAGAACGCATCTGTCAAAAGTGCACTGCTAATGAGGTGGAGGACGAGTATCATGTCATGTTCAGGTGCTCTGCGTATGAATCTCTACAAGTAGCTATGCATACCCAGTGCAAGTTGTTTGATTGCGTTGGTGGCATACATAGAGCAAAGCGTGCAGGCGACGCAGGCATGTCCAAGTTTATGAATCAAAGCCCCCGTCATGTGGCAAGATATGTGTCTGAGTGCATGCAGTTACGGGAGACAAAGCCTGATCTCCGGAGGCATTTTGAAGACTACCATGTTGACCTCTTTTCCTCTGATGGTGATGCCGGTTGAGCTGTACATGTTTTACATGTTTACCATGTGGTACATTTCTCTATGTTCAGGGTAGAACCATAGGTGCCCATTATATAGGTTGTCATAGTTTGATTTTTGGTTGGAACAGTTTCAGTAGATATGAGAAAGATCACTATATCATGAGATATATTCATATTTATGGTTATATGTTGGTGTTTTTGGCCCTATGAGCCTTCATTGGCTCCAAAAGAATGGGATGCCCTTCTGGGCTAGTTGGTAATCTGGTCATCTGGTAACCATCAATGTTAGTGACTATGTTGGTCTGATGAGGAACACTACGAATGAGCGATAGCCAGTAATCAACAGTGTCACACATGGTGATCTCCATTGCTTAGTGGTGCTAACATTTTTGTTTGTTTGTCTTGTTTGCTTCGCTTGACCGTTTCATCATAGTGAATGCTCTGACACGAGCAGCCATGAGATTCGGGGCTGGTCGGACAAATATACCCGCAAATCATGGACAGCCCGCATGAATGCAGCAATATCGTGTGTTGGCGTTGTACCTTGACTCCGCCGGGTCGATTTCGCCGAAGGAGAGGGGCTCTGTGTGTCGCCTGGTCTGGCCATGCTCACTCCGGTGACTGTCGTTTAACCCACATTGGGCCGGCAGATCTGTTACCTTCCGTATGCTAAAATGTTTTTGGCCTCGCGGCATCAGGAAGTCAGAAGTAAGTACGAGCACCTGGACATGGGTCTCGGGGCCCGGAAGGTCACTCACTTGGCAGGATATGCAGGTGCGCAGAACGTGCTAACCATTAGGCCCAAATTCACAAAAGCCTTTCAGGGCCCCTTAAATAGGTAACGGTGCAGATACATGAGCATTGAAGGTTTGGCATGCGCAACTCGTGCAAGCTTGTGTTCCTGCAACCACTCAACGCAACCCAGCAGAGTTTTGAAGTGAGCATCTCTGCACAGGTGGGTGCAGAAGGATATCGCGCCAATCCAGCAAATGCGGCTTTCTCCAGTATCACCAAACAACGTAATGTATTGTCTCGTTATGTGCAGGTACCCCTCTCTGCTGGCCACCAGACTGCTGATCTCCGATACCTTTAGCTCAGAGTCGCAAGCCGGGACGAGGTGAGGGGTCATACGTAATGCGAGACGAAAGGAAAGTAACTCATAATGCTCTCCAAGACATCAAAGCTGCATTGTGAGGGAAGGCACACACTTAAGTCACCACAAAGAACGTCATCTACGAAACAGTTCACCTGGTACTCAGTAGTCTGCAGAGCATGAGCACGCACGATGCATCAGGAGCTGCACGTTTCAACCAGCCATTTCAGGCTGAAAGACGGCAACGGTCGTGCGGCTAATGCATGTAATGCGGTCGTATAACGGTTCCAATTGCGCTCACGCATGGAGTCCTAAATGTGCGTGGGCTTTTCATATAGGCATCCGCATTCAGGTCGAGGGTTATAGGACCAGCGTTCAGGTTGCGCGTTGCATTTGCAGAACTGGCACAAACCTGCCGTTTGCACTGAGTGCTCACTGCCCTATCCGATCATACTAGTTGGTCACCATATTGTCACCATATCCCCGCCCGCAAGCAACTTGATGATCAAAGTCTGCAAGTCGTGATTGCTAAGGACCTCAATAGTTGGTCCCACGAACCAGTCTGCAGAAACAGATGCTTAAGACCCGTTCCGAACGTGTTGGGTAGCCTATGGCATGATTACCAGATTTCCAGATTACCAACTAGCCCAGAAGGGCATCTCATTTGGAGCCAATGAAGGCTCATAGCCTATGGCATGTGTAAGTAAACACATAAGGTACCCTAGCATCACTGTATCGTGCTAGGGACAATGCAAGCGCATGTATGTGTGTACTGGGACTAGTATTGATTGCGTTGCATGACCTTGGGTGAGAAGTATATATGACTGCCATTCCCGCCGGTGCTATGTAGCTTACTTGTGAATACGCATTGCCCAGCCCTGCCCTAGTGGCTGGGACTAGTCCTGGCTTAGCTCTTATCTGACCGGTGGGCTTGGATGGGGATGCTGTCATGAAAACTCCATGCCGAGGCATGTGCATCAGGTGGTTCATGTGATGGGATCATTTGGGCTCCGAAGGAGCCATATGCATCTGTATGCTGAGTGCAGGGAATGCATTATTTCCGTGGTCGACCTTAGCGTCGTAAGTACAGAATCTGAGCCCACGTTTTAGGGTTCTGCGGAGTAAGAGCGGGAACGCCTCGCCCGAACGAGCGCTGCGCAACACCGCAGAGCGTTCTTATGCGTCCATTAATGTTACAATGATAAGAGCGCTATTCCGCTCGCTGTCGCGTGTGTCGCGCAGACTCCTCTGCAACGGGAATGAGAGTATGCGAACAAGTGTTCCAACGAAAATTTCACTAGAACGATGAAATTGTCACTGGAACGCTGTATTTTTTTTGGGGAACGGAACGGAAGTGCGCACTGCGCAACAGATACAAACAGGCCTATCCATTCTTAAGGCTAAGACTGCGCTCTTGCGTATTCGTCTTAGGCAGTGCGTTGAAGAAGCGCGCGGAACGAGAACATTTACCTTGTGCCTGTCTGTTTGCCAACATCTTCAGACACATCCATCCAGCCGCCCATACTTATTTAGATAGCAGGTGCAACCAATTGTTTCCAGTCAATTGTTTCCCTCCCGAATAGTACTCATAGCTGTTTGTGGGACCTGTACTATCTCGTGAAGCACAAGTGGGCACATCGCAACATCATGTATTCCAGGCTAGTCGATGACTGTCCTGAATAATAAATAAGCAGTCGACAGTCCGAGAAGATCGAGGCGGGAGACCCACGGCTCCATTACCTTAGTTGTACTACACCCGGCAGATACACAACTGCAGCTGCTTGGTTTGACATGGCAGTGAGGCAACTGCATGCTCCAGCTATGATTAGACCTGGGCCATAATGTTTGGGCCAGACCTTTGCCAGATCTGGTCACTCTGGCTAACTTACAATAGCGGACATCCCGCAGAGATCCCTTGCTAGCCAACGTATGTCAGGCCAGCCCAATTTGACTTAATGCCATGCCGGCTGACCAGTTGACCCAGTCAACGGCAAGCCCAGCTGTTTGTGCCTTGTTCAGGGCCCTTTCCACATGTAACCTTGGGATACAAATCGTGCAGCTAACTGAGTGTGGGCTGCTCATCACCTGCTTAGAACCTCTCTTTACTCACTCACATTTATTCATCACGTCCATGCTCATACTTGCAGGCATGCCTGGACTCCCAGAGAAACCCAGCTCCAAAGCTGGGTCAGGTTCTAACGATCTTCAGTTCAACATTTCCCTTCGTGACTTCTACTCCCTGGCTGTCACCCAAGCCGGCAATGCTGCCCGCTCCTACTCCTCTACTTTGGACGCCCGCCGTACCGGCGGAGTGGATGTGGAAACTGCCGTCCGCTTAGATGTCTACCAGACCGACAAGGAGACCGTTGAGGCTCTTAGGGCATTTTTCCTGGGGTTGGTTTCAGCACACCCCAACGAGGAGCCTGTGACGCTCCGCTTCATGCACGCAACTTTAGATGCGCTTGAGCTCCTGCATGCAAGCACCACGGCAGAAGATGCTCTGAAAGCCTATCAGGAGCTACTAGCTGCCAAGGCCGCAGCAACAGCAGCCATTAAACCAACAAGCACTACCTCAGCGGAGAAGCCCACCGAGGACGACGGCCAAGGCTCTGTATCGCCATTTGTGGTGACAGCGGTCGGCGTCAAGGTGGTTCTTTCAATCACGGGGTCGTCCGGAACGGTTCGCGATACCACCGCCATCACCACCAATAGCAACGTGGTAGATACTGCGCTGCCGTATGCAGGGCGCGCAGAAGCCGCCGCCGCTGACTCGGCATTGACCGCCCGCTTCTATGCCCATGTAATGGCCCTACTGGACGGCTTACGCAACAGCAGTCTTTGTGGCAATGGCACCGGCCCGACACCAGCGGAGCTCATTGCCATCGGGTTGGCGAGCCAGTTCATACGGGAGGGGCACCAGCTGCCCAGGCTGTTTACCCCGCTGAGCCCGCCTGGATGGAGTCCTTCCTACCAGTCCTTTGTGTTTGTGACGGATGCTGGTGCTGATCATATCAAGATTACAGTACAGGACCCTGAGCTGTTGGCACGTGGTATAGTGGTGCATGTGGAGCACATTGACCGCAGGTAAGCCACTGCGTCAAAGCAGTACATCGAGGCATAACAAATAGTCTAGGCATGCATCCCCATTATATGAATACACATTTAGGTCTTTTTGATTCAGAATACAAGGATGCATCCGCTTCTGGAGATCCTAGAAAGTGTCACAGGCAAATGTACTGTCCCCTGTGGCTTGAGCTCTTGATCTAAGGTAATTGGTGTTAAAGAGTATTCCCGCATCTATGTGGTGTTTCCTGTTCCATTGACGGCAGGGAAATGGGGTTTCACCCCCGTGTATTTGGTCCTTTCAACCTGTAGGTGGCTAGCTCCCTTGCTGCAGCCACACCGCTAGTTGAAGTTTGGTTGTATATGTGCTGGCTGCATATCAAAGACAACCTGCATTCTGATCCACCTTGGAGTTGCGGGGCCCTAAGACACTTTTTGCACTTTGGCCTTAATGTAAGTAATGATAGGCCAGAGCAGGACAGGGTTGATTATGGAGAGACGGTATTATTTAGGCAAAGGAGGAGGAAGGATTGAAGCTGAAAAGGACACCAAAGCATTGAATTGTTACAGACAGTAGGGCTCAACCCGCCTACCTTAAGCTTTATGGGGGCAGGCTAAAGGGAAGCACAGTAATTACAGTGTTAAATGGTGCACAAGATGTAGACCTGGCGGCCTAAAGTGTAAAATGTGTGGTGCAACAGTTCCTGCTCTTGGGTCCAAATTCAGCATTCTTTCTGGAGATCTGCTCTAGCTGCATGTACTGTGCTCAACAGCATCACCTGTACCCCAAAGCATCGGTGGTTACCAGTTGCATCGGCTCTGACATCACTTGAGGCCTACCGACCACTCTAAACCCTGAAGCATAAGTCGATTTTTAACCCTAGGCATTAAAAGACATCAATTGTGTGCTTCTCCCTGCAGTGAGACCTCAGACCGTTCCCTCATGGAAGCCTACCGCCTTCCCTCACACATCACCGCAACACAGGTGCGAATGCATGTTGGGGACCTGGCACCCACATCCTGCTTCATAGGCCGACCTACCTTTGAGGGCCTTGGTTTCGACACTCAGTGGCCGCGAGGTCAAAAGGGCAACGCTTTTGGTGCTCTTGCGAGGCGCTACTGTGACGTTGTGGGGGAGGCGCACGATGACAAGTACTTCTACAATGCGACGCTGCTCAAGGCGGCACACAACACGGCTTCCGCTTGTACCGCCATGTTTGAGGCAGGTGTGGTGGATTGTAAGGTAAGCACCTGGGACTGAGATGGTACTGACAGATGCAGCAGTAGTGGGTGATCAATCTTTTTTAGAAGCATAGAAAGAGCTCATCTGACAACAGATATCTGGGCTTCTAAAGGAAGCATAGCTATGGTCATGGGAGCAGGTGTTTGGGAGAGAGATGGAGGTATGCTAGGTCACATCTACGCACACACCATTTGCGGGGCACAGTCAAGGACGTAGGCCTACATACAAGTGACATCATACGCAATCCTGATTTGCCAACTGGGCTATCTTGCTGTTGCACTCTGGGCTGATGGCGGTTCCGGCAGTTAGCTATTGAACATCCGAGTCCAATGCTCCTGTTCATGCCTTGAAGCTGCCACCCAAAGCTGCTAGCTTTCTGTTTTTAACCCTCTCAATCTTTCTCCTCCCAATGAGCCTTGGTTATACCTGATGTTTCTGGGTAATAGCTTGCATTCTCTATTATTGTGCCACCCGTGCTGCTCTATGCAACAGCATCAGTTCCACCTCCCGTCAAGGCACTTGGTCACCACATTCACAATGTTCAGAGGTCCTAAAAGTCATCATGTGATTGCTTCCGGACAACGCCCTGTCTCTTCAAAGCGGCATATTGTTTCAACAGGCCCATATCTTGCCTCTTGCCAACGTGATTGCAGATTGCCATAGAAAACATGACTGAGGAGCAGGCAGTCAAGTTCATGCGTGCCGTGGTTGCCAATGTGCGCCGGGATCCAGAGAAGCAAGTGCTCTCCGCTGCATTCAATATCAACCGCCCTATGTTTTCAGAGAGGAAAGGCAGAGTGATTGGTCGGAATGAGCCGGGACGGAGCGAGGCTTCCAATCTGGAGGAGTTCATAGAGCTGGCTGTCAGTGTTGCAGCGGAGGGGCATTTTGACAAGGTCACCCTAGATGGTGCTTCAGAGCGCAAGGTGAGGTGGGGGTGCTTGGGTTTTCTAATCAGTCAATCAATGAACATGCGACGGACCAGCTAGGCCCAAGGGCCAAACATATCCAGGTCATGAACTCAAGGGACCTGATGACAGATACAAAGTCACGCAATTGGATGGTGATCCACACAAGCTCAGGCTAGCTGAAATTGGCATGTTAGCATGCCTGCAACTACTGTGTGTTTGAGCCAGTGCAAAATGGTGTTACTGTGAAACATATAGCTGTGGCGATGGTGATGGACTCTGGTAGTGCAATGTCAGTAGTCTGCCCTTCTTGGTCTCACTCAAAAATGGCTCTGCAAAAAGCTGTCATTGCCAGTAGTAGAACCCGGCTTGCGGCACCTGTGCTCCTGAACCGACCTGCGTCAACAAACGCCCATTCTTGGTCCTCAAAGCTGTGAGAAAATGGATGATTCCTATCTCAATTAAGCATTTTCAAGTACGGTGTCCTTTTGGGAGTTATGTTTGTAGAATAATTTAGCCTTTATTCTAGACATGCTTAGCTTGCTTTTAGCCATCTGACATAATCATTGTTCTTTGAATGGCTGCAATTTTCAATCAACTGGGAACCTGTACCAACCTCCAGGGAGTGATTCATCATTGGCTTTCTCCCTCCGGGAGGATCTTGCCTGTGCTTCCAACCTTGTAACCAGTCTCTTGCATGCAGAATCTTGGCCCTTTTAGTTTGATGTTTCGGGTGTGAGCCCGATTTTGACCCACTAATAATAGTATGTGATTCCGTGTCAAGCCATGTGCTGTTTTCCAAAAAACAGGACGCATCCATCCCAGTGGTGAACCAGCTGAGCCATCGCCAGATGCTCAAATTTGCCCACCTTGCACACGGGCGCGGCCTCGTCACATACCTATCAGCAGGCATTGATGCAAGCAACTTATACAAGGCTGTACGGGTTGGCATTGACGGCCTGGGCATAGGTTTTGCTCTGCACATGCAAGCCCAGGGTGCGGTGGGTGCTCTGTCGCGGGAGCGCATCAATGCGGTGCTGGATGCACGGGATGCGGCGGAGAGGGCTGTGCTTGGGCGTGCTGGGAAGATGCTGGCGCTCCTGGATTACTTTGCAGCTTTTGGGGTGCTGACAGCAGCAGAGGATGTGGCACGTAATGCACTCTACAGCGTGCTGGATCAGGTAGGGGGTGGGGATAGCTTTAGGGTCTAGGTTATTGTGGCTTGGCCCACGTTGGGGTCTGCTGGACCAGGTAAGGGGGGGGTTAGGTTCTAGGGTTTAGAGTTTAAGGTGTGCTGGCTTGATGAGGGGTCTGCTGCACCAGGTAGGGGTGGCTTTAGGTTCAAAGGCTTAGGTTCAAACATGCTGGCTTGCCCAGGGGTCTGCTAACCAGGTAGGGTTTAGGGTTAAAGGAATGCTGGCTTGCGTAGGGGTCTGCTGGACCAATTAGGGTGGGGTTAGATTCTAGGGTTTAGGATTCAAAGTGTATTGGTTTGGTTAGGGGTTGGCTGGGCCAGATAGGAGGTGTGGTAAAACTTTAGGGTTTAGGGTTTAACTTATACTGGCCTGGTCAGGGGTCTGCTGGAGGATGTTGAAGGGATGGGCCAGGTTCATTTTAGTTTGCAATCTTGATATGTTATGTATGTTGTTAGCGCATAGAGTCGGCATGTTCGAAGTAAGTTAGCAGTTGCAGAAAACCCTTTCTCTGCTTAGCTCCCTTTTTCTCCTGTGAAGACCCAGAAATTAACCCTGGATTCTAGTTTAAAACATAGATTAATTGTCACAACCTATCATTTGTTGTGATATTTAATGACAACATAAAATTAACCCTGGATTCTAATTTAAAAAGTAGATTAATTGTCACAACCTATCATTTGTTGTGATATTTAATGACAACATTAAATTAACCCTGGATTCTAATTTAAAACATAGATTAAATGTCACAACCTATCATTTGTTGTGATATTTAATGACAACATACATTTAACCCTGGATTCTAATTTTAAAAATAGATTAATTGTCACAACCTATCATTTGTTGTGATATTTAATGACAACATGAAATTAACCCTGGATTCTAATTTAAAAAGTCGATGAATTGTCACAACCTATCATTTGTTGTGATATTTAATGACAACATTAAGTTAACCCTGGATTCTAATTTAAAACATAGATTAAATGTCACAACCTATCATTTGTTGTGATATTTAATGACAACATAAATTTAACCCTGGATTCTAATTTAAAAAATAGATTAAATGTCACAACCTATCACTTGTTGTGATATTTAATGACACCATAATATGTGATAGGTCCTCCACTATGTGGTCTGATGCTAGCTTGCCGTCCACCAAGTAGAAATTATACTTGTGGTTTTTGAAGGTTGTACAGGAATTAAAATTTGTAAGAATTGAGGAAGAAACCCAAGCAAAGCAGCTAGGCATAAAAAGCAGGCAGCCCACCTCCATAAGTTTTATTCATAAGTAGTCATAGCGCGAGATCTTCGAAGTAGGCAACGGTCTCCTTACCTCCTTGTGAGAGGCCGCTTCATGAGGCTCCTTGCATATAATTCTCTCTCAATCTCCCTTCATATGTGGCTGTCATATTTCACAGTGTGCATTGCATGTGTAGGTAAGCTTGCACCGATAGCATATGTGTCGACTGTTGTTTTCCTTCTAGGAGGAAGCTGAGAAGATCGATGAGCGGGAGGTGACAAAAGCAATGGACGCTGCAGGGCCAGTGGTCATAAGCCTCAAGAAGACAATTGCACAGTACCAGGACAAGGAGCTTGCAATCGCAGCCGCACTGCTGAAGCGCGGGAATGATGCCCAGCTAGCAGCAACTCCAGGTGTGGGCAGGAGCGTTACAAAAGCCTTGTCCGTCTGCAATGAGCAAGGCGATATAGCTGGTCTGCGCCACATGCTCAGGAAGGCTCGCAATGCAGTTACTGAGGCGAGGTCTATTGGTGAGAGGGTTGGTGCCGGCACAGGTCCGGCGGCCCATGCCAATGGATTGGCAAAAGGCATTCTTCAGGGACATCCGAACGGCAATGGCAGGGGGGGCGCAGATACGGTGGACAATGGCGGCAACAGCAGCAACGGCATCACCAGCAAGCATGCAAAAGCCTTTCAGAAGCTCGCGGCAACGCTTGAAAACACCACAGCAGCGGGCAGTGGTGGATTGTCTGCAGGGAGGGTCTTTGAGAGGGCGGATTTGGCGAGTATGTCCGCAAGCGACGTGCTGCAGAGTGCTACTGGTAGGGTGTTCGTCGGCCTCCGGGGGCTGCCAGTAGGTGTGACGGAAGAGGACCTTCTGGACCGAGGAGCGATTGTGATTAAGCCTCAAAGGTACCTGCCATTCAAGGTGGGGTTGGACCACTTGTACACAGCGCAAGAGCTACTGGAGAATGATGAGAATGTGTACAACTGGTACAAGAATTACGATCATGACAGCTATGATCAGATTATGATGTCACTACATGATGCAGGTGGGTCCTAAAGGGAGTAATGGCAGTTGGTTGGGGGGTTGGTAAGGGCAAGTGGGGCTGCTGGTTAGGAGAGTCCCTGTCAGGGCGGGATATAATTGCACCCGCAGGAATAAACTGACAAAGAAATTTGTGAATAATACATTATCTGAAACTTCTATTTTTATCTTATCATTGTTATCAATAATTTGAATATTTGAAAACAAATGAAAAAAGTTTTTTAGTTTTTTTAACCTAAAAAAAAGAGATTATTCTGTTTGTTCTCAAAATTCTCAAGTAATACATAAAATTCAAAATTAATAGAAATCATTTAAAAAATTCTCTGAATAATGACTTGTTAATACTTAAATGATGCACTGATAATTGCGTTAATTGTAATGGATCTGTCTTTGTTAGAAGCCGCGGAGCCAAGATGGGACTTGAGATGGAGAATACACGGACTGCTGCAAGCTTTTGACCCACATTACTTGATATGTGGCGGTTTGTGGGCATGAGGAACTAACACAAACAGGAACTGCAATTGGAGGAAATAAAGAGACATTTAGGATGCTTTTTCCCTCCATTGTTCTAGACACAAAGAAAGAGGGCAAAGGGATACGGAGCCAGTTGATGCATCCTTATATGGGCCGCAGAAAAAGCCACGGTAAAATGCTGTGTCTTTTTGCACCTGAAAATCAGTACTGCTTCATTGAAAAGGACGGGGAATGTACTGTGCTGCTAAACGTGATTGTTTCTGCTAAGCTGAGTTGGGCAGCAGCTTTGTGTAACTCCTGTCCATCAGCAGGGGTCACGTGCTGCTTACTCTTGAGTGACCTTTTTGGCATAGCTTGTGCTCTGCACTTCCATTGATCGACCAGCTTCTGCAAGCATACCTGGCTGTGCTAACTACATGTCCGCTTGTCTGCCCGTCATATGCAGTGGTTTTGGACCTCCTGCGTACACAGTACCGCAACCGGAAGCAGGTGGGGATCATGGGGGGCCATTCCATGCGTCGTGACGACCCTGTCTTCCAACAAGTCGCATACCTATGCCGCGACCTTGCGCGTCGTGGTTTTGTCATTGCGACTGGCGGTGGCCCAGGGGCTATGGAGGCGGCCAATTTGGGAGCACATTTTGCAGAGCTTAAGGATACAGAGCTGGATGCTGCTTTAGAGGTCCTGGCGGCTGCCCCTGTGTTTAGCACTCCTGAAGGGCCTCGGGCTGCAAAGGCGGTGCTCGACAAGTGGCCCACCCCCAACATCCTGTCTCTGGTGAGTAGTGCCTTAATAAAAACACTAGTTTGTTGCCATATGTTTAAGCCAGTGGGTTTTTGTCTCTGCGCAGATTTTAAACCCTAAATCCTAACCGGTACCTTAAAACCCTATACAGTACCCTAAACCCTAACACAATACATTGCTACACTTATGTAGGTAGTGAAACAGGAATTGATGTTGGCCACTGTAGCCCCACTGATTGACCCCCCACTAACAGTCATACGTAGCATCAAAGAAGTGCCCTCCCAATTCTGTAATGCCAGCGGGTAAAGGTCATGCATTTAGTCAGGGGGTTTCCCATGATCCCTTAACAAGCTGAGGTGTATAGATCGCCGGCTCCTGATATCATAATCCGAACGAAAGAAATGGCAGACATAGGACCAGCATAAGAGCTTTTCTTTGCTCTAGCACCGCAAGAGAGAATTCTGCTTTTCTTGTCTGCCCTTTTGCCTGCTTTGATTGCCTGTACCCAGGGACATAGATCCCTCCCATGACAGGGTTCTCTGTTCTAGGGTTCAGGGCTTACATAAGACAGGCATAATGCTGTAAGACCAGCAGTGCAGGGGTTTAGGGTGTAGGATAGTACTAGAAACCCAACCAACATCTGCCCCTATTATGGTTCTTACAATCTGTGGTGCTTCTAACGTGCTGCTGCGTAGGGCATCCCCACCTTCCTGTATGGACACGAGCCCCCAAACCTCTTCTGCTTTGCCCAGGCTAAGTTCTTCTCCAATGCTGTGCGGGAAGACGTGCTGGTGCTCACATGCAACTGTGGCATCATATTCACCCCAGGCTCTGCTGGCACAAGGACTGAGATTGCACAATTTGCAGTGCCACACGTAGGTTTTAGGACCAAGGGTTTAGGGTTGGGCACGCTGGAGTTGAACATGGGCATAAGGTGTGGCTTATGTGTGACTGTGACATCATATTTGCTCCAGGCTCTGCTAGCACAAAGACTGAGGTTGCACAATTTGCAGTGCCACAGGTAGGGCAGGGTTCTGCTGCGGAGGCATGACCAATAGCACAGGCACAGGCTGTTCATAATTTGTACTATTAAGAATATTCCAGGCTCTAGTGACATCCAAGGCATAAGTTGCATACTTTGCTGTCCTAGAGGCTCATTATGGTTTGGGGGCAGGGGCTGTTGTAACAAATGCACGAGGTTAGTTATTGGTATTGTGCTATCTGGGCCAACCCACCACTTGAGCTTCTGTTTCTACCACTAGGACACCAATTGTATAATGGGGGGTGCCACAGTTACATGCAGGGGTCTAGAATGGTGGTTTAGGGTTTAGGGGCTTGTTAGTAGGGGCACTCACTGCAGCCTTTGGTGGCACCGGGGTTGAATGCCCTCTGTGGATTGCAACCTCTCTGTTTAACACCAACAGGTATGATACCAACATACCTGCCAACAGGTTAGATTCCAAAAGGGTTGGTCTTATCCTCAGCTTTTTGCTTTGTGTGTACCGTGCCAGCCTGTCTTGAACCCTGCGTTTGTCGCCTAGCCAGCAGCCCTGCATTTTTGCCTGTACCACTCCAGACACCACTGCACAAGTAGCCTGATTTCTGGCATTGTGTAGCATTAACCCTAAACCCCTTTTTATTTGTAGTGATAGTGCTGCCTGCTTCTTACGGCTGGCCTTTACCAGCTCATGTCCTCTGTCATCCATGAGTCAGCTTGTTCACAACAGTTACAAGACTCGGGTGCTCTGCTTATCACGTTGGTGCATTACTTGATAGCAACACACAATATGTGGGTGCTATACTTAACCTGCTATCATACTTCTTTTGGGGATGTGCTCATCTCTCCCTTTTTGATATTCTTTGATGCTCTCCCTTTGCTTCAGGTTTACTCCAAGGAGACTGGCAATGATTTCAGCAAGCCCATGATCTTCTTTGGAAACTTCTGGACAGGTGAGTGGGCGCCTCCCCAGGGCAACTGCTTATGATAGGCTGGATTTGGGGTTTTATGGTCAATCAATCAATCAATCAATCAAAACGCAAGACCAGCAATGCCAATGGCCAAACAAACCTAGGCCACAAACACAAGGCTCCTGATCACAATCACGAAGCCACACAACCGATGGTGGATTTGCCACACACAAGCTGAGGCTAGATGCAACGGCGTGCACACCAAGGGGAAACAAACACCACCACTAAAACCCAAAACCTGCTCCACTTCCATCACACATGGGTGGCGGGGAGGCAGCAGGATCAAGCACCACCCTAGTAGGGGCTGGAGGTGGCTCCCACCACCTAGGTACTGGTGAACCACCATCCTCCCAGCCACTGAAAGGCAGCACATAGCGCTCCACATGCTTATCAATAGCTTGCTTAGTGCGCCTTCTACACCTCACTAACCGTTGGCTTTCCCAAGGGTGCGTAAGATCCCACAACCTCTTCCTCCAAGCACTCTTAATCTGACATGAAGCCTCCCAGCTCCCCTCATCTTGACCAAGCACCTTCAGATCAGCACACACGCATTTCTCCCAGGTATGGCGAGGCCTACCCACTGGCCTCGTCATGTCACCATGTAATGAAGAGAACAACGCAATATGGTTTTATGGTATTGTGGCAAAAATAAGCCTTTTAGGGTTTAGGGTCTAGATATGTGGACAGGTGAATAGGCGCCTCCCCAGGGCAACTTGTTGTGAGAGGCTGGGTTTTGGGTCTAGGCTACTGTGTCAAACAGAAAGACTTAATGCTTACGGTTTAGGCATGTGGACAGCTAGCCTTCCAGGGAAACTTGTTGTGAGGAGCTGGGGGGTCAGGAGTTTTCAGATTGCAGCGAAGTCCATTCTTGTGTTGGCCCGTCTTGCAACCTGTAGAGAGGACAACACTAGTCTTGCCATCATCAGTATGGAGATCTAACGAGGGTGGCCGGGTATGCCCATGTATGCCCACTTAAATGTTTAGTTGCCTTGGGACCCTGCTCATATGCTAGGTCCCTTCTTTCAGACTGTTTGTATACTATAAAGCAGCGCTTAGGTCCATAGGCAATTCTGCTTTATTCGGTTCTGTGACCGTTCCTGACTCCACTCGCTCCCCCCCCCCCCCTTCGATTGACTGACTGCATTACCCCCTACTGCAGAGAACACGGTGTACCAAACCTACCTGAACCTGGCTCAGCGAGAGCAGTTGGATGCAGCCCGCCCCACCTTGCACTATGCCACAAAGATCTACCAGACAGCAGACAAGCAAGAGATTGTCAAGATTGTTGGTGATTTCTATGCGAACTACTACCCGTATGGTGACATTGTGCGTGGCGTCGCGCCGGTAGTGGACGCTGCACCCAAGCAGAAACGAGAAGGCTCACTAGCTCTCCGTGCCCGCCAAGCAAAGTCGGACACTGATTATGGAAAGCGTGCAGCGGCTTACAATGCCATTGACGACTGGGTCAACAGAGACGGCATGGTGATTGGGATTGGCTCTGGCGACACGGTGGAGTTTGCTGTTGACCGTCTGGCTCAGGTCGTCGCTGCCAACAGCTGGAGGCAGACTGTCTGTGTGCCGACGTCCTTCACCTCGCGCTACCTTTTGAAGAAGTATGCAGACGTGCTGACTGTCCGCGACATGCTGACTGAGGAGAGGGTGCTAGATGTAGCTTTTGACGGGGCCGATGCCGTAGATGCAGCACTACGGCTGATCAAGGGCAGCGGCGGATCCTTAATGACAGAGAAGGTTGTAGCCGAGTCGGCAAAGCACTTCATTGTGCTTGCAGACTGGCGGAAGGATGCAGACACACTTTCCAGCAGCGGCGTGCTTGTGCCAATCGAGGTGAAGCCGCTTGCTTGGAAGCGCGTGCAGAACAGCATCTTCAGGGCGCTGGGAGTTGAGGCCAGGCTGAAGCAGCTCTCCTCACTGGTGGATTCTCAGACCCCCTATGCCACTGAGAACGGGCACTACATCCTTGAGGCAGCACTGACCGCTGAGCAGCTCAGCAACACTGCTGACTCTTTGCGTGTACTGCACGGCATCGCCGGTGTGGTAGCCGTCGGTATCATGGAACATGCCACTACTGCAGCATACTTTGGCTGTGCAGATGGTAAGGTCCTCATCCGGGAGCGGGTTGCTACAAGGGACTGCAGGATGCTTGCAAGTGCAGAACAGCAACAGGAGGCACTCCAGCGGGTTTTGGATGCAGTGGAACGCCACCGTGCTGAAAGCCCTGTAGTCGAGATTGACCTGGACCTTTGCTCGCTCATGCCGTACCGCCGCACCTTAGCAGCACTGGCAGAAGCTGGGCAGGAGTATGGGGTTCTGGAGCTGAGTGGGCCATTGGTGCAGGTGGGTGAGGAGGTGTATGTGCATGCTCAAGTCGTGAACTTGAAGTGAAAAATGAACTTTGAGAACTTTCAAGAGCTATTATTTGATTAGATCTTGTGCTCATTACACGTCAGGGACACTTGCTACCAGTCAGAGCCCCAAGAGAACCTTGCAGATGCCGGCAGTGCTCCAAGGGGGTCTGCTGTCCTAAAATCTACCTACATCACTTAGTACTGTCTATGTACTCTGTATGGATCCTGCTATGGGCCTTGTGATCTTGCTACTTGACATACCGCTACCGCTACCGTACAGGTAAAGAGCAAGTAGAAGTGACATTGTCTTATACCTGTTTGATGGGCTTAGCAGTGCGAGTCTCACAGTGAATCTTACATTATTGAGCCTTCTTGCGGCATTGGACTGGAGAAAGTCCTGGCTTCACAGTAAAAATCCCGGGCCCGTTCCAGCCCAGTCTGTTGCATGGGCAAATATCCCTGCATTAATACTATCATTTTTTTCATCAGTTGTATGTTATTTCCCCACCGTGCGTGGCCTCTTGTCAACGGTATTCGGCCTCTTATGGGAGACAGTGCCTCTTGCATGGCATCTACAGTATTCCACGACTTGCTGTCATGTCTATCGGAGTCCATAAAGATTGGAGAAAGAAGTTATGACCAAATTATGTGCTTTACCACACAGGGAAAAAGCAAACGATGATAAGATTTCTGTCATTTCTGCAGAGGCCAAGGAAAACCCTGAACTACAAACGAAACACAAGTGCAGTGCGTTGTCTTTGTGAACACATAGCCAAAAAAATAATAACAGAAAGTTTCTGTCATGTCTGCAGGAGGCTGTGCCACTGTTACCAGGCTACACTGCTTCTGCATGGAATGAGTGGCTGAAGGACCCAGCTGTGGCTGCCATTGTGAGCCTCTACCCCAAACTACCTTGGGAAGGGGTGGACGCCAACAAGGACACCACCAAGGGGGAGCCAGGGGCTACTGTGCACAGTGCATTCCACCTGCGCTTCTGGTAAGCTTTGCCCTGGGATTACTCAACCAATAGCCAGTTGCTGAAATTTTTGTACAGGCGGTCATGGCCTGTGTCCTGGCGATGGCCCCGCTGCTTTGCTGTTCCGTAAACAGTAAGACGGGAGAGATCAGCTCAAAGATAGTTAGGCAAACAACAACGACACACATTTTCCATGTTTTCTGTAGCAATGCCTCAGCTGCATTCTTTTCCTTGTGCTAAAGCCTCAGCAGAGGTAGAGGAAAGCGGGGCGTTCATTGGGGATCAAGTTCATGTTTAGAAGCATTCAGAATTTGCTGCGGATGGGTAGATGGCAGGTGCTTGCCTTGCTTTTTCCAGGGCTGTTTACCCATTACATCGCCAAAGCAAAAAACAAGGCAGTTGAATCACGTTTTACTATACGTAACAAAATTGTGCTGAAGGCTCAGGTGCAGGACAGGGCCCTACCTGGCCTGAGTTTGCTGCTGAAGCAGTAGTTGACAGGTGTTGGCCTTGCTCTAGTTTTCCAGGCTCGTTTCCATTACCAAACAATGGGAGCCACAAATACTACTCTTTGTATGATCACTGTTTCATCATCAGTTGCAGCAAATGCATCCTCAGACACCTCTACTTACTGTCCCTGCCCTGCTGCGTGCCCTGATCACACAGGGCCAGTGCTGAAGAGATGGAGGACGACGTGGTCACACCTGGACTCTGGGAGTTCGAGGATGCTGTGCAAGCCCGGGGCGGCAAAGTGGTTTTCCTCAGCGGTCGCTGGAAGCCAGACATGGCCCGTGCTTCCCTCATTGCCTTACGCCGTGCTCGCCTGGGCAATGAACCAAACCTGGTCATTGGCAACCCAGGACACGATGAACCCAGCAAGAAAGTGGGCGACGCAGAGGCAAAGAAGATGGCGCAGGACCGCATCCGTGCGGAGTATGGCCTGCCAGTTGCCATGTTTGACGATCGCAAGAGCAACTTGGATGCCGTGGCGTCCCTGAAAGGCACCGGAAAGGTTGCGGAGGACTTTGTTACTGTTGTCAGCTGCATTCCTGGTTACAGTGCTGCTCCGCTAAGTGCTGCTGGTGCTGATGTGCTGGTCCACAGCAACTTCTACCTGAACCGGGTCGACCCTCGGGCAGCAGCTGCTGCAGCTACTGTGCCAGCAGCAGCAGCAGCAGCAGGAATTCAAGAGCGTAGCATCATAGCAGGGGTGGACGCTACTGCAAGCGCAGCCATACTGACTAGTGGTAGCTCAGCACTGCTGCGGGGTGCTACTAAGGCGGACTCCCTTGGCGTGGTATCTGCTCCGTTGGTGCTGCCACACATTGCAGAGATGTCCAAGGTTTTGAGGAGCAATGGTGCTGGGGAAAGGCGTGAACAGGGGATTGTTCGTGTGGTAAGTTAGCAGATTGGCGCAGTCCTCCGGGAACAGGTATCACATTTTATACATAGCAAAAAGTGCCATAGGCCTCGTACCTGAAGCCAACACAAAAAACAGCGAGATGGAACACACCGGTTGTCTTCGGCATGCAAGCATCAACAAGAGCACTTAACTAGCAGTGAGCCTAAGTAAATGCTTGCCATGTCTGATGGTGTGGCCAACATTTATTTTGTACTTAGCGTCAAAGCCTGCAGCAGGTGAAATCATTCCAAAAGAGGTGTCACAAGCAAACTGTGGACAGGATGAGTTGTCCATAACTATGTGTTCAAATAGTATGCTATAAACCAATATACTGGGTAATAGCCTGGGTAGCATGCAGACGTATCCAGCCAAAAATGCCGGCAGTAAGCTACATAGGTGCTTTGCAGTGCTACTATGTTGAATTTGGATATCAAAAGCCAGATCTCAACTAAATAGTGCTCAACCCTCCTATCGTTTTCGATGGCTCTCGCTTGCTTTTGCGCATTAGCAACCTTGCATGCTAGAGCATGTTGTCAATGGCAAGCCTTGAGTGAGTTTGCTGGTAGATGTGTTATAACGCACGCCTCCATGCTTCAGCCACCATTGTTTAAGTGCTTACGCCTACTGTACCTATCATGCATTGTGTCTGCTGCTCCCTTACCTTGGAGTGTACCCAAGAATCTCTCCTAGTGCTGACAGGGATTACTGCTTTCACACTGTTGCTCTGCAGGCCACCTTCAACGCTGAGAACCTCTTCCGTCGCTTCGACTTCAGCAAACGACCTGGCGGCGGCGGCAGCAGCGGCAGCGGCGGCAGCAACACTGGCAGGGATGACAGCAATACTAGTGGCGGTGTCATCTTCTCTGATGGGCGCTTTACCATCAATAACATACAGGAGAAGTCCCTGACGGCTGCCACCATCCTTGCGGTTGATGCTGATGTCATTGCCTTGCAAGAAGTGGAGTCGCTTGATTTGTTGGACGTCTTCAACAAGGATATGCTGTTCAGCACCTACAAGTATCGCATCCTAGTACAAGGCAACGACCAGCGCGGGATCAACGTCGCTGTGCTATCCCGGTACCCCTTCCAAGCCATCAACACCGCCCGCTTTGCAGCTGCAGGTGACGGCGGCGTGTTCAGTGATTTGCAGTACGTTGAGCAGGAGGGCAAGAGCGTAAGCTACATCTTCAGCCGCGACTGCCTGCGTGTAGATGTGGCCGTACCTGGCGGCAACACCCTGCACATGTACGTGAACCACTTCAAGTCCATGGCAGGTGGTCGGGAGCAGACACGAGCCAAGCGAGTGGAGCAGTCCAAACGGGTAGCAGCAATGCTGGAGCGGGATCACGGCGCAGACCTTGGTGGCAGCTACGTGGTGGTGTGTGGTGACTTCAACGACTATGAGGCTGTAGATGCCGAGGGCACCCCCGGCATCTTGGCGCTGACCCAGAACCCCCTCCTAGAGAACGTGGTGCGCACCCGCCTGCCAGAGGCTGAGCAGTGGACTCACTTCTTCGCTAAGGAGAAGTCCTACAAGCAGTTGGACTATCTGCTGATTTCACCTGCACTGTCAAAGGCGAGCAAGGGGGTGCGCCCTATTGTAGAGAGGCGGGGACAGCCCAAGCGTGCTGCGAAGTACCAGGGGGAACGGTTTGATGGGATTGGAATGGATCGGCCAAAGGCAAGTGACCACTGCCCAGTGTCTTTGGACATCAGGCTCCCTCTCCAAGGCAATGAGTGATGAGCTAGGTTGTTTTTATGAGATATGTGCAGGGGTTTCTGTGAGGGCCTTGGCTGCAGTGTGTTGCTATTTCTGGCTTGGGTTTATGGTTATTGGGCGAGCAGAATGGTCTAGCTACCAGCTGTAGAAGATCATGAAGTGTGACAAGTTTTCCTTTTTGCTGAACTTATTTGTGTACTCATCAGCCACTATGCAGCTATGATATATGCTTAATTGCTTGAGCTGATGAAAAGGTTGAATGGGAAGCTGCTGAGGCTATCTATTGAGGCAATCCCGGGGTTGTTTCCCTCTGATCGTTGGCCACAATCTGATAATGGAGCAGAGATGAGAGAGTGTGGTGGAACCTTCTTGGGATGTCACCCAAAAACATTTTTGTTTGTGCCGTGATGGCCGTGGGTGTGCAAGTAAGGAGCACTGCGCCAATCTACAAGTCAGTCAATGAGACTGCAAGTGGCAATGGTCATATTGGTCAACGTCAATGTCGTGCTTCCTGCAGCATTGATAAGTGCCCAGGGGATGGAGTCTGATCTCATGTTAGGTGATGCAGTCTGATCTGCTGTTGGGATAGTAGATGATGCAAGCAGGATGCATAGGTGGCCAGTACTGTACTGGAGGCTGGTTGTCAGAGACTGCAAGGTAATCACGCTATTATTACAGTTTTGCTAGGTAAATGTGACATGCTAAGACCCAGAGCAAGCCTGAATGTCATAAAGTCGCATCAGGAAATGGACATCAGTGAAAAGGGCGGCCGCTGTTGGGTACCTACAAGGAATCAAAGCAGGGGTGTGCAAAGAAAGAAAGATTCGGTGTGCGCTATTGGTTGAATGCTGGATGAGATGGCTTCTTGCTGACGGGTTTCATGTGCGGCCACATAGCGTCTTTGGGCTTGCATGCATGGTCCTCCACAGTTTTGGTCTGCATCAGAGGGCGGGAGCTAAGCGCAAAAGAGGAAGTACTGACTTTTGATGATGGCTGAGTGAGAAGCAGGGTTTTTGTGTGTGTGGTGGGGAATTGGTTGTTTGGCCGCCAAGTGTTTGGTAAAGAGGGTTCAGTGAATACAGCAGGATTTGCTGTAAAAAGTTGGATGGGTTTTCAGCATGCCTGCATGCAACCGAATGACCCCGCAATCAAGAGTCACCATGGGTCAATGTGCTGGGACATTGCTGCTCCAATATATGCTACTGGATGCATCTGGAAAGAGTATAACACATGAATCATGGTAATTTGTGCGTTGACTGCCCTATTTTAGTGGGTTTGGACTGGGTCGCTTGCATTAGTGGGTTTGAGGTTGCATGTTTATTGGGGCCGGGCAGGACTGCATGCATGATTGGCATTGAAGTCACTGGATGCAAGCTTGCTTCATCAGCTGGAATCGCTGCACATATGTGTCTGGGTTGTGATGCATGTCAGCATGCTCTTGAACTAAGCCCAGCAGCCAGGCTGAAGCTGACGAGTGGCTGAACACTGTCAGCTTGAGACACCGTTGTAGTGTGTTTGGACGGTTCAGGTTAAAAGATCATATGGTACCAGCTCTAGGCAAGTCAGTCCCTGCTTTAAGCATTGCAAGGCAGAGTACTAGGCTCTGAAGCGTGCTATTGACACATATGCAGCTTTCAGGAATGGGTCACAACCATGGCAAGTGGCAGTCGGTGCGGGTATTGCAGCCACAAATTGTTGTCCAAAATGAGCTATGACCTCAGGCAGATCAGACGCCATGCAGGTTTTGGTTGTTGATAAAAGGTGGGAAAAGATAGACCAAGCTCATAAGAACCTGGCACTTGCATTTGCTGCTACGTGAGTGGATGTTTTTTGCATGCAGGAGTTCATGGCAGAGTGTGTCCTGCCGCACGACCCTCTGGATGGAAGCTCCAGAGCAACGTATGTGTGAACCAAAAGGACCCACTTTCATTGCTGTACAGCATGTTGTTCAACTCTCATCGTTGACGGAGAGTTTCTTGAAGGTGTTATATATGATGTGACCGGTGCCAAATATTGATGTAAATGTGGAAGCTTCTTGCTGCCTCTAATGTATGAGTGCGGATGAAGTGGTGTTGATTGTCTGCCAAAACGTCCCATGCACGGCACTGCTGCAGCGTACGGCACCACAAGCACTGTCGGTAGCTTTGCAACACAAGCGGCACCCACCAGGCATACATGATAGGTCCCAACTCTCAACCCATATCATCAGCAATGGACCACACGCAAGCTTCAAAGACCCTCCTGCCACAAACCTACTACTGGCCAACCAAGCATGACATCTATATCAGGGACCCCGCAATGCTGCACATCATCTCCATCCAAATGTTCAGTTCCTGGCATGTATTCAAAACCCATCGCATGCATGCATGCCCTTCGCCCTTTGCAGCCTGTCCTTTCAAACCATCCAATGTGTCCCTTCAATGTTGTTGGATGCCTGCACCATTGGTGTCAATAATGCTTGTCAGATACCGCTGCATGCATGCAGCTTCTTTGTGTTGCAAGATTGACTGCTGCTGGGGTCTTGATTCTATGCAGTACACCCTGCCACCACATGATCACGACCAGATGAACAGCACTACAATCTGTGCTCAACCAGATGACACAACAAGCATGCTGAACACCTTGTAAGTCGGCTGGGCCAGCCAGCACAAAAAAAGGGCCCGCAAGCAGAAAAGCTCTGCCCGGCAGGCACAACTCTCGGCACATGCGACAGGCTCTCTCCAGCCATAGGTCCCAACACATTGTCCCCACTCTTCTGCACTAACGCAGTGCACCAAGGGCAATCCAAAACTGGCTTTTTAGAAACATCGGCCCCATGTGCTCCGACAGTTCCAGCTTCCATATGAGCTGCCACAGTCATAAGTTCAGCCATAAATCTGGTGTGCCTTCTTCTAGCCCATGCAGCAATGGCAGCAGCAGGGGGGACTGGGGGCAACCAATCACAGCCTACCAGCATCCACAATTTTGCGCTATCATAACTCATGATACACAGCCCCACATAAATATGTACCCCAAGTTCATCATCTTCATCATCTCCAAGTGGGTTGGGTAAGAAAGCATTAGAGTCCCACAGCTTCATAAAGACAGTGCAACCTGAAGTACATTCCACCACATACCCGCTCACAGCCCAGCAATACAAGGCAATGCCCATCCTGCCAAAAAGGCTGCAAATCCCCCCTGCATGCACACACAACAAGCACAGCAGGACATACACATGCTTTTAACCCTCATTTGAGACTGCACATCAGTTCCCCATATATTCAACACCACCACATATATCGCACCGTCTGTAACTCCCAGCATGCTTTCATTCTCAGGCCCAACCCAAAGTCGAACAAGTTTGTGTGGAGAAGTCTATGCATACAGCAAGCAACACAAAACAAATGCAGCATATGCCCAGATGTTATGTAACGAATCCGGCTTACAACACAACCACCAGGGAGCAGATTGGTCCTTCCTCTCCACCGCAACCTCTCTCGAGGATATGGATGCTTCACTCCAAGTGCTGCACTTGGTAGTTCCTCCCACTGCCCAAGGCAGCCGAGGCGTTCTATGCCTTCTTGCCAACTCGACAGAAGCTGCAGCATCTTAGAAGCCATAGTGATGCACAGCTCCTGACACTACGCATTGTACACAATCATGCATTACATTAACATGTTACTCAACGACCTGGCTCATCCCATAACACGAACGCAGCCCCACAATGAACCGCACCACAGCAGCGCCGCCCACACCACAATTGCAGCAGTGACCTGGAGATTTGTCCACCCTGCAAGTCCATGTCAGTGAATCCCCTCATTTCAACCAATGGTGATATGCAGAAACTGCATGTGCACGATCAGAAGGCACCATGGTACAAGTGAATTGTGGCCACGAGATCTGCTCACAAAAGCAAATGCGATCCCAACGACTCTTTGGAGAAGGCATATGGATTGCAGAGAATCTTTCTCCTAACATCCACCCAACCGGCAAAGACAGCAAGTGCGGTTGCCACAGCAGAGTGGCTACTTACACGGATGACAGTAGATTTCTGCACGGACTTGGCCAGCACCCCCATAGACCCACCAGCGCCTTTGATGCCCATGTTATGCAACAAACCACTCACAAAAAGCATATCAGACAAGCAAGCATGGATGTCAACAGGCCATCGTTCAGTTTCCTCTACCTGCACTGTCAAGCACATTTCCCTTTGTACCCTAGCAGTACCGTTTCATTCCATTGACCACCATCCCATTTTCTCAACCAGAAGAACGCATGACAACAGTCCTCTTTCAGAAATCCACTCTTACTTTTTCAAAAGCCAATTGCAAGACTTATGCTGCGAGCACCAAAACCACATGCATTGGCCTGGCCAGCTGAGACAATATGAGCGTAACACGTGCCCCCACCAGGTACACTGAAATCAGACTTGGTTCAATCTCCAGGGTCCCATTCAAATAGGCCACAAAACAACCCTGAGGCCTGACTTCATACAGGAATGATAGTTTGGTTAAGCGGCACCACCACGCCCACCTTTGTTCATCCAAAGATGTCCCAGCATCCAAGAGGTTAAAACCTTACCAATACCAGCCACATCCCAAGTACTTCGTACCAACCTGAGACAAGGATGAACCTCACCTTACGGACATCAGCACATGAGCAACTGAACCTTTTGCCACCAACACAAAGGACATCTGATTGTACAACTTGCACCACCACCATTAACATGCATGCCCAGCATGAACTAAGAGTGACCATTGCACGTGCAGCATATGAGATGCTTGCAGTCACAGCAATGCAACCTGCTTGAGAGGCCTCTTGCAAACTTACAGAGCCCCCTGAGCCCTCCAGCCCTCCTGAATAACCACATTGCGTGACACAAAGGCCTGCTCTGCACGTTCCCATGCATTTGTGGAAACCAGGTTGAGGCTGGTGAGATGAGGCATGGAGTTTGCCAGCACCTCCATAGATCCCTCTGCACCTGATATGTCATTAGAAGACAGCACCAATGCCCGAAGCTCAGACAGTGTTGACAGTTTGCAGACTGCGATGTCGTCTAATCCACAAGCGTCCAAAGCCAGCCTGGTCAGCTGAGTCAAAGCTGCTACCTCGGACATGTTGGGCTGCAATCCAACTATGGAGAGGTTCCTGAGCTGCAAGGCCTGCTGAAGAGGTACCAAAGGAGGGGGCGGCGCATGGGTGCTGGAGGAGCCTCTTGAGAAGCTAAGCTCCCTCAAGTTAGCAGCAGACTGCCGCAGCCAGCTGCGAACAGCAGCCTCTGTGTGTCCTCCAGGTATGGAGACTCTGATTGCTGTAACCGGCAGGGACCCCAGCTTGCTTAAGTCGCAAGCAGGTATGGCAAAGTTTAACTGAAGCTGCTGCAGCTGGGGCAGAGCATGGAGTACTGCTATACATGTAGCTTCAGTATACCAAACATGGCTCAGGTCCAGACTTGTCAGCTGCACGAGGCTTGCTGAGATCTGCTGCAAAAAGGACGGCCATGGCATACCATCAAACATGGTCTTAAGGCTCAGGCACTTCAGTGTGGTCAACTGGGGGATAGACTCGTTGAATGTGACAGCATCAAAGCCACAGCCTTTGACACGAAGGCTTGTCAGCTTGGTCAGCAGCATGAGCGGGAGGTCCAGCTGTGGGCCGAATGTTTCAACAGGAAGGCAGATGTCAAGGCTGCGAAGCTGGTTAGCAGCCCCCACTGACTGCACGAGCAGAAGCATGTGGCTCATGCGACGCCGTAGTGGTATAGGTTGCTGCACATGAAGGCTCAAGTGTTGCAAATTGGTGCCATGGTTTGCCATCCAAAGGCTGAGCTGCTCTGCTGCCCCCACTGAGCGGACTGTAATCTCCAGGCTGGTGATGCTGCTGAGGGATAGTTGGTGCCAGAGGCGGCAAACCCTGGGTGCCACACCAAACATGTAACGCTGATCCAGGTGCTGGAAGGCTTGCTGCAGTAAGCTGTCGCGAACAGCAATGGGCAGGCAACTGAAGACTGAGCTGTCTGTCAACGTGTTGCCTGCATGGAAGTCCCATGATTAGCAACCAGACCATAAATTATATTCAGCGCTCTCATACAAGATGAAATCGGGATGGACGAGACATCGCAGCAGTCCCAGCAGCCAAGCCGGTGTACATAGATGCCCTTTAGCGGGGCAGCCTGGTAGTGTCGATATTGCCACAAACAGCTCTTTAAGATCTCTCTCTTACCTCTGCTTGTAGATCCATAGGGCGACGACTGACCAGTCCTGCCAGCTGAGCTCCTAACCCAAGCCCAAAAGCTACCGAGGATGCCGGATTGCATGTCTAGCATCTGCGTTCAACCCTGAAGTTTGTCCTTCAGTAGCAACTATAAAAAGCTTGGGCAACGTTGACGGATCAGGCACACCGTAACACATCGCAGACTAAAGACAAGGGCAGAAGAACATGAGGTTAACGCCCTCAATAGGCAAGAGTCCTACAAAGTGGCCATAACAACTTCATGTCCCCACTAGCTCCAGCCATACAGAGATGAGCTGGCGTTCGTAACTGGGCTGGTGCGACATGCCACTTCCAAGAACATCTCCCAAGTCCTTCATTGAGCGCTGCCACGATATCGTTTACGAAGTGCTGCCCATTTTAAATCTCCCGCATGTTGTAAAGGAATGCAAGGCAGCAGCAGAATAACTTCATCCCGACCACGTCGGTATTTCATGCCGTCCTCTCCGTTACTGATGCTTATTGAACAGACCTGCAGGCTGTAGATGTAGCCCTCATGCAAGGCTGCCTACAGGACGTGTTCTCTTGTGTCCCATACATGCTGATCAAGAGTGACAGTACACTTCCTCTGCAGCCTTCAACAACCTCTATCATCCCGCATGAGCTTCTCCCAAGTCCAAGCCAGACCATGACATCAAGAGTGCCATAGTTCATGTTTCGAAGATGAAAAATGTCTGGCTGAACCTTCCTCCTGCCAACCATGCATTGCCATGTACACAAAGAACCCATGAGACGGAGCTAGTGCTGCAACTATCTTTATGCTTCGTAAAAAAACACCCATCAGTATTATATCTGCCAATGAATGCTTTAAAAACCCTGAACCATGCATATCCCTATCCAGCACAAACCTACTGCTGGACTTCCATTTCATCCTTTAGTCTCCTGCTGCTTCACGACCACAGGCAGCACCAACAGCACAAGATTGCCTGTGCCTTTAACATATGCAAGAAGGGACTCCCTCCCCCTTTCCTGTGTAGTTCTCTGTCTGCTTGGAAAACACTATGCTGAGCGTCAAGTTCAACCTTGCCATTGGGGCGGCGAGCAAAGATTAAGATGCAGAAACAATGGTATCTGCTGCCTGGGCAGCCTGACCCATCTTAGCACTGTGCAAAAAAATCTTGAATTGTTTTCTGCACTGTCACCTACAACAAGTCGGAAGTCCATATGTGGCTTCCTTTAACACCGCTTGAAGATCCCCAAAGCCATTCCAACACAAGAAGACTGTTCCATAAGTACTCCACGCATTCCCGATCACTCACCCAGACTAACTGCCATGGAAGCCAGCCTGGAAGCCTGCTTGGCTTCTCTACCATGATAAAGAGAACATAGAAGCTCTCTGGATGGGTGATGTAACATGCAAGAGACAGCACCAGACTCCATCCTCTGCTAAGGTAGAGCAATTGGTTCAGCAGCACCTGTGGTGTGCTATGGGATTGCAGCTGCAGCAGCAGAAATGGGAGCAACCCATCACAGCCTTACTGCCAGCATGCAGACATTGGCACTCATCATCCACACCCATCAGCGCTGCATCAAGTAAAACACCTAAATCATCTCCAACTGATACTGGTAGCAAACTAGTACACCCGGTAGTCCCAGAGCTTCATAAGGGACGACTAAACAAAGTGGGCTTCACCACATACCCACTGACATCCCAGCGATATGCGGCAATGCTATTCTTGTTTGTACAGCAGATCCCAAACTTAACACCTTCATGTTTCCCCGCCATGTCTCACTCAATGAGCATACCTTCATTGTCAGCCCCAAGCAAGGCAGGTCTGTGTAGAGCATGACATGCATACAGCAAGGAATGAGCAACGCAACATAGGGCAGATACTGAGAGGTGCCCTACAGACGGGCCACCCTACAAGCATTAACCACAATCTTTTCACCACATCTTTGCCCAGTGTACTGCCGGATATTCATTGGTAGCGCCTCCTTCTCCCATTCCAGCCAAACTATTCCATGCCTCCTTGCCCATTCAACTGAAAGTCGAGTATCTCAGAACCCATAAGGATGCACAACTCCTGACACTGTACACAGTCATGCATTCCTTACCCATGCGATCAACCTCTGTATCCCAGACACCATCATAGGGAGACACAACTGCCGACTCTCTACACTGCAGGCAGTCATGTGTCAGCTAAACACACACTTGATGACCGCTGCCCACCCTATAACAGAAAACCAGTCCCACAAGAGCCGCACCACAACAGCAGCAGGTAAAACCACAACCACAGCATTGACTGGGAGAATTTATCCAATCTGCAAGTCCACGTCAATGAATCCCTTCATTCCAACCAACGTGGAAATGCACAACTGCATGTAGGGGATCAGAAGGCAGGCTGATGCAGGTCGCAAAATGACCTGCAGCAAATGCATAAGCAGTCAAGCTGCACATCCATGCCACAGAGCCCCCATGGGCCAATTGCTATGCCAAGAGAGACAGTTATCAATCTACCGGGACATATCTATATCCATGCCTACCACTTTGAAACCGTGTACTAGTGCATCGGCAGATCACCTGCCCTGAAGCGTGACTATAAGACCTCCTCCCAGAAGCAAATGCAGTCCCAACTGCTGGCTGTTTGAAGAAGGCATACGGACTGCCAAGTGGCACCAGCAGTCCCACATTCCAAGTGCTTTGACCTGAGATACCCGCCCTACCATTTACTGTTGTTCCCCTATTCCCAAACTGATCAACGCAACCCTTCCCCCTCAATCTCTCCAAACCCAAAGACAGCAATTGCCGCTGTCACAGCAGACATACTACCTAGACGGATATCTTCCAAGTCAGGCATGCCCTTGGCCAGCACCTCCATAGACCCACCAGCACCTGAGACATCCTTGTTACCGTGCAAATCCAGAAACAGCAGCTCAGACAGACCTGCCAAAGTCATGATTGCTGCATCATCCAGACCACAGGTGATAAGATCCAAGCGGGTCAACTGAGTGAGAGCTCCCAAGTGGGCCATGTTGGGCGCCATACCCACCAAAGTCAGATGTCTCAGCAGTGGGGCATGCTGCAGGGGTATCAACGGAGGGATCAAACTTGAGTCAAAGTCGTCGTACCCCTCCGGGTTGCGGATGAGAAGCTCACATAAGCTAGCAGCAGACTGTTGCATCCAGCTGCAGACACCCGCTTCGGCGCCCTTCTCCATCACAATGATAATCGTGCTGATAGGCAGGGGTACCAGCTTGCTCAACTGGCTAGCACGCACCGCAGGAAATAGTCTCCTCAATTGAAGCTGCTGCAGCTGCGGAAGCGGACGGAGTTGAGCTAGGCTTTCGACATCCATGCTAGAGTGCGCGAGCTCTAGCTTTTTAAGCTGCAGGAGGCTTGTGGCAATCTGTTGCATGAATGGCCCCCATGGTGTTTCACTGCAGACTGCTTCAAGGCTAAGGTTCCTCAGTGTGGTCACACTGGGGATTGAGTCAGGGATTGAACTAACTGTGAAGTCACACCCTTTAATGCGGAGGCTTGTGAGACTGGTCAAATCCAAGAGGGTGATGTTCAGCGTGCATGACAGAGATGGTGTTGATATGGTGAGGCTGCGAATCTGGTGAGCACTTCCCACGGCTGCCTGCAAGGAAGACTGCAGTGCAGGTGTGTTGCACACAGAGTGTTCCCTCCAGTGGGACAATCTGTGCAGAAACCGAACGTGCAAGTCCAAGCTCTCCAAGGTGGTGCCATAGGACTTCATCCACAGGGCGAACTGGTCTGCTGCTTCTGCTGTCCTGATGGTGACTTTTAGGCTGGTTCTGGTAATCCTAACTGCCAGTTTGTGCCAGAGGCGACAAACTCTGGGGGCCACACCAAACAGGTGGCGCTGATTCAGCTGCTTGAAGGCTTGCTGCAGTAAGCTGTCACGTACAGCAATGGGCAGGCAGCTGAATCCTGCGTTGTCTGCCATCCTTGCCTGCATGGAGGTCGCATAACTAGCATTCAACCCACTGCAACGCTTGAGACTCTGATCCATGATACAAGCAAGGGGGATTTCTAACGTCGTGATGCAGGTCAGATAATGCAACAGATTGCAATCTAGCAGCTAGAAAATGACTAGACACTGTGCAAAAAGAGCAGTATTTCATGCAGCGTGTTTATTCATACCTTTCCGAAGACCAAACACGGGCAGCTGCTGGGTCAGGCAGAAGTTCAAGCTGCAGTATACTGACGACGAAGGGAGCTGCTCTGACTCCTAGGATGATAAAGATCAAACCCCTAAGTTGACGGTGTGGGAAACTTTATGAAACTCGATTCGTGTAAGAAAGCTCAGGTCATAGGTAAGGGATCGCGAACAAAGACAAGGAGTGTGATTAAGCCCATCCACAGGAAAGATACTATCTGAAATAGGGTAACGGGATTGATTCAATTGTGCAGGTTCTTGAGCATCAGGCCAGAGGGCAGAGGTGGTTCATTACTGGCCCAGTGGGTCGGGTGCCACATGCCGCTTCCGAGTGCTTGAGCCTTGCCACCTGTCTACTAGCACCGATCACTTGGGATTGCTGTCCCTTCTCCAGTGAGAACCTCTATGAACCTTGCAAGTCTGCGCTTTCAGAAGTCCACGTTCAGGTTCAAGGCCAACCGATTCTTCGGACCGCTTCTCACGGTCCACAAATTCCCCTGAGCTGAAGAAGCCGTACACTCTAAATTAACCTCTTATATCTTTATTGTGCCATCCGCACGAGCACAAGGGCTACAGGGAAATCCACGGAAAATCCAAGGCTGGGCATGTGGCGGTTGGTTCACTTCTCGGTTGGCCAACAAGGCTGTATGTGATCCTCGAACATGACAGACATCTACAAACCTATAGCTAATAGGACATCGTAATAAATCCGCTTGGGTGGGCTCCCGGAGCGCAGTGCCTGTCGCCCAGGATGGCAAGAGGTCAGGCGGTTTGAAAGCCTTGCTCAAAACCGGAACCTAATCCCGACCAGAGCTCACTTTTGTCATGTGCGCAGGCAGCACTGCTGCTCAGCAGATCAGGGCAGCAGTCCAGTCATGTAAAACTGCAAGCTGCCAGCATGGTACGGTGCCCCCAGCTCCAGTCCCTCTGATTGCAGCGACCCTGAGGCTGCTGGATGCCCTTCGCTTCTCCAAACTCGGCAAGGATGATATCAAGCTTGTGGTTCAGATGGTAGCTGGGTCCCCATGGCTGCCAACTCTCTGCAAGCAGGTAAACCAAGCGGCAAACATCATCAGACTGATTGAACATTGCAAGCCTCTCTGAAAGTCTCCCTGGGCGCAGGTGATTCACGTTGCTTTGTTGGAGCAGGTGATTCTGCCGTGGCTTGCGGCACACCTTGGTTTGATGCAAAGGAAAGCATCCAAAGTTACTCTTGGAAGCTTGTATGTAACCGTTCGGTTATGGGAGCTTCTCATCCTTTGGAATAGTTAACTCGCGCAATGGCAGTATTCTCACCTGGGTTTTTGTGGGATAAACAAGGCGGCATGACTCCCATTCTATGCAGGTGCAGCAGTTAACTCGCCTTGCCACCAGCCAGATCCACCCTACATCTGGTCTGCCCTTGGCCAGAGAAGCTGGCGTCTGCGCTCAGGAGCTTTGCATCCTCATTCGCAACCTCCTGCTCTTGTGTACCAGTGAAAACCCTCACAGTGTGAGAGACAGCACAACACGTCAGCTGGTGGTCAAGTCAGAACCTGCCCTTTCCTCATCCAGTGTGGCCCCGTCAGCGCCCCAGGAGAGCCTCAAACCAGCTCGGAGGGAGCTCATCCAGCAGCTGTGCAGCTCAGAATGCCAGGATCTGCTGTCTGTGTCCCTTGCATCTGCCATCGCCCACAACCGCCAGCAGCAGGAGCTGGTTTGGAAAGCTCCCTGTCCATCCTCCAGCACTGGCAGGAAAGACAACACACAGAAGTTGGCAGCTGAGCGTCTGAAGGTGTCCATGCCCCTCTGGCACTCCTCTTGGCCGATATATGTTGTGCCTGAGGTCACATCGACATCTACAGAAGCCAAGCATGGAACCCCTGCAACCTACTGGCTACTTGACACGGTGCAGCTCCTGTTTCAAGCAGCAGCACTTGTCAAGAAGGAGGCCAAGCTCTCTGTAGGTAAGGCACCAGAGGACATGCATTGAAGAAAATGTAATCAGGTCTTCCAGCATGGCGTGCATGCATCAATATCATCTATTGCTGCCTCGCTTTCTGCGCTGGAGCTGTACAGATGCGGTGCCCTACTGGCATACCATCTTGGACGTTGTCAGCAACTTTTAGTCAGCAACTACGCTGCCAAAGTGGCAAAGGCACTTTTCACATCATGATTCTTGCCGAGTATCTTGTTCAGCTTCTGCAGCTCTGCCAGAAGCTACTGCCTTGCCTTGATTACTGGCTTCCTGAAGCCAGCATGCTCAGAAAGAATATGTACATTTGATATATGCAGTTTCAGTCCTCGCTTCTGCATTCCCTTACATTGCAACCTCTGGCTTCTTGCGGCATCACGTTTTGCAAAATTGCAGATTTAGTGCTCCTCACCTTAGAAGGGACTTGGGTGCTTGGCAAGACCTTTCTGACCCAGCATGCAGACAGCCGTGTATGGGACTTGCTCACAGACCTGCTCAGCCAACCTTCAGGCGAGCAGCTGGACTTCAAGGATGCTGTAGCAGCTCAAGCAGCAGATGTGCTTGTGGATCTGCCGCAGTGCCTGCTGTCAAGCTTGGAAGACCATCCAGCTGCAGAAGCCAGGGCCCAGCACTTGCCAATTGTCAAGGCTGTAGGGAGCTACATTGGTGTCATCAACCAGCTGCTGGATAGGGGCTCAGAAGTGAGCTGCAACTGCTCCGGGAGGGAAGCTGAGCAAGGGGCAGATGCTCGTGGTGTAGTGCGGGATTCCTTCGGTAAGACGGAAGCTTTGGGGTGATCAAACACCTTTGTTCGTGAGTTGGTGGTAATTGCAATACTGTCAAGTAACTTGGGTCTCGTATCCATGCCAGCTGCAAGGCACTAGTTTCCTTAGCTTTAGCTTTGCCTGCGCCGAATGACGTGAAAAGGGCCCTGCGGCAAAGCCCATTGCACAGGCGCATGTAACTTCCCCAAAGGAGTCATAGGCACATGCCGCCTGCATTACCTTCTATTTCTTCGCTTCAATTGAGGTTGAGCTGAGCCTCAGATCAAAAGAGCAGAAATGCAGCTGGTTCTGACAGCTTGCTTACACATCTTGTTGTCTCTATGCAGCCCCTACATCACCTCTTATGGAGAAGAAGGCTGCTGACCTGTTGCAGCTGGCCAATGACATCCTCTGCTGCCCCTATGCCCCACTATGTTTGATACCTGGCGGCAGGCTCATTAACCACATCCTCCCCACCACCATTCCCCTGCAATTTAGCATGATGAGCAACAAAAAAGGAGCCAAGGCAGCAGCAGCGATGGTGGTGAATGCCACCAGGTTGTCTTCTCTCTTGACAAGCATGCTCCAGAAGACCGTCTTGTCCAAGTCAAGCAGTGACGGAGGCAATAGCAAGGATCCACTGTGCTCCTGTGGCAGCGGCAGTGGTGGAGATGCTTGCCCAACCTGTGGTCCTGTTGTGGAGTCATCTGAGCTCACACCAGAAGGCTGGCCTTCCTGGCTGTGGTATAAGGTGGAGGCACGGCCATGGGCAGCTCACAAGATGCTCTCAGACTTGGTCACCACCATGGCATGCAGAGCACAGTCCATCCTGTGCAGGTAAGCTGGCAAAACTGAAGCACATGGGGGTGGGGAGCATTGGGGGGTGGCGCGGGATCTAGGCACGTGGAAGATTGGTCCATGTGCCATGGGAAAGATTGTGGCTACCCTCTGGGGGTTGCTTATGGTGGCCTGGTCTAAGAGGCTGCCATAACTACAAGATGAAAGTGGCTGTTGAAGATACTGTTGTAGCATGTTTGTTTTGATATGAGACAACTTTCAGAATAGTGTTTGTGCATCTTTGTAGTAACAATTATCTGGCATTTGGCGTGGTTTAAACTGCCAAAGTATCTTCTATGCGTTTGTTTTGCAGGTGTGGTGCCTGGGGATTTGTGGCGGGTTTGGATGCTGACTGGGGGTATAAGATGGATGCACCAAGGCTTGCAAAGGCATTGGAGGAACTGCTTTGGATGAAGACAATGGAAGAAAAAGAAGCCCACTTCATGAAGCTGTACGCCCAACTCTTGGAGGAGCAGTCAGGTGGTGCTGTTGGTGCTGTGAGCAACCCTGGCAACAAGCTCAGCAACGGGCCCGGCGGCAGCAGCACCAGGGTTACAAGCAGCTCCAGCCAGGAGCCCTGCAGTACCTCTAGCAACGGCCCCACCATCTACTCCAGCAACAACCTCCCCTCAAGGGCCAGCAACAGCTCGAGCACCACCGCCACCAGCAGCTCTTATAGCAAGGCCCCGCAAAGCAGATCCAGCAGCAGTGAAGAACCAGCAAGTAAGCAGCTGTTGGACCAGCTGAAGCCATGTGCTGCCCTTGCCATGCGGATGCTTACAGCAGTAGCTACTTCATCAGCAGCCTTGACCAAACTGCAACCTCAGCTGCAGAGCGGGAGACAGGCAGCATGTCTGTCAAGGTGGGGAGCTTACTCAGCAGTGTCCTGGGACACGCTCACCAGTGGACATGAGAAACAGTGCATGCTGGAGATGCTGCAGGTTGCCAAAGCTGAGATCACCACAACGGCCATATGCCCCTTGCTGCCCCAGCAGCAGCAGGCTGTCTTCAGTGCCGCCTGCAGGGCAGTGCAGCAGCTCAGCAGCACGGCAGGTTTGACGCCTGAGCACATGCTGCCTCTGTTTGCGCCCATGGCAGCTGTGCCTGTCATCTGGGGCTCTGTGTGCTCTAATCCCTGGTGCATGCAGCTGCCTGGCTCAGGAGCTGCATCCAAGAAGCCAAAGGTAAGACAGAAAGTTTATTCAGGCTGAGCAAACATGTTAAGGTATGAAAACTTATGGACAGGAAGCACTACGCATTGTTCGACAGGTGCACAATCAGTGCCACGGGTTGGTGGATGTTCTGAAGACTTCTATATCACTTACGCATGCATGTATTGCTATGGCTGACCATGTACATACAGTATTAGGCTTTTGGAATCTATCTAATCTTATGAACCTCTACTGATATCGAAAACCACAAGCATGCACATGTGCGATACATGTGAGATGCCTTCATGCCTCTAAGAGTACAATTATGTGTTGATATTCTTGTGCAGGCATGCAGTCGCTGCCATGCTGCCTACTACTGCTGTGGGAGCTGCCAGACCCAACACTGGAAAGCAGGGCACAAGCTTGACTGCAACAAGCTTTCAGACACAAGCTCAAGCGCCGCATCCAAGAAGACCTGACCGATGCAAGCAGCATCCCCTGCTTCAGGTAGCCGCTTCAGGCAGCCATGATGTGTGAGGATGAGTCAGTTGACGATTATTGGGCATGACCATCTTGAGAAGACACTGGAAGCCACATGCATGGGGATATAGTGTTCGGCATTTGGTGGATGGGATGGACTGGTCCTGGGTGGACAACCATACATTGAGCGGTGTTTGTTGGAAATTGGGCTTGCAGAGTACATTAACCTGTGTGCTTGCTGACCTTACTAGCATGCATGGACTGCACACGTCCTAAGCCCTCTCCCATATGAGCCTGATAAGGTTCAAATTGCCAGTGCAATGGCTACAGTATACCTGGCCAATCCATTTTATCGCAAAGGCTCCATTGCCCAAAATCATGGTTTGGGCCATTTTCAAGCATGGTTTGGCCCTTTTTTGCATGTGGCGCCCATCTTGTAGTGGGCTGAGGTAGGGACATCCAGCAGGCTCAAAGGCACGTTCGTGCATGTCATTATACAGCTATGCTTTGCTGTCTTCTCTGACTTACACCATGGATGCCACGCAAGCATGCCTTCCCATGCATCCCGTACCATGGCTTTGTGTGCGTGTGCTACTTCATGTGCTGATGGATCCTGCTACCGATGGCAGAGCCTTATTGCCGGTAGGTCCAGCCGTGCAAATGCTCTGGGCCGATGCATGCTTTTTGTAATCTTTAATCTGTATCTTTTTAGTTTGCGTTCCCCAATGGTGTACTATCTAGCCTCAGCTTGTGTGTGGCAAATCCATCATCGGTTGTGTGCCTTCGTGATTGTGATCAGGTGCCTTGTGTTTATGGCTTACTAGGTCTGTTTGGCCATTGGCATAGCTGGTCTTGCGTTATGATTGATTAAAGATGTACTACTGCTCCCCTGGGTGAACTGCTGTCGGAATGGCTTCTTTCGGGATGCTCAACACGTGGAACACTTGAACGATACTTGCACCATTCACTGTGCTCATGTGTACCTCTGCACGTACTAGTAGCAGCCCAAGCGCGTTTAGAGTTGGCCCTAGGCGGGGTCCTTCCATCTACAGAGTTCAAAGATATCGTCTGCCCCATTCTCTCCTGAGCGACTCCATGCTGGGAGCACACATACCGGATTCCCACTAACTCCCAATGGGCTTTCATGCATTTGTGGCAGCGTTGATGCAACTGAGAGGCTGCAATCTGTTTGCAGTCAACGGCGATTGCTGCACACTAATCAACCGGACAGGTTGAATACATCCTCACCGGTGCACTACCTAGATCGAGCACACCTCTAAAAGATGCGGTGCATCCCTTATCTGGTGTAAACAATGTTGAAAGCAATGAACAGTCTTGCAACCTAGTGCCTAGTACCCCAGAAGTTACAACAGGGTCAGTGCATGCAGGTAGCCGCTTGCAATAGAAAGCTCGCCAGACAAAAGAAATCCGTATCAAATGCTCGCGGCAGCAAGCGCAGCATCGTTGGCCGTACGGCTGTAAGCAGCACAAGGACCATTGGAGGCAGCTTCCTTGGCGTCTGTGCTTCCAGCGCCTTTTTGATCCTGGTTCTTCTGAGTGAATTGTATCCTGTAAAAGACGTGGGAACTTAAGTGGTTGCTATTCGCTAGACTTCCCTGTGTAATTGTATCGGTGGCGGAAGAAGATGGGGAAGGCCAAGCCCGCCAAGCATACCGCTTCGGAGATTAAGAATAAGGTCCATGCAGCCACCACAAACATGGGAGGTGGCAAAGCAGGGTTACAGGATCGGCTTGGTGGCAAGGTCGGTCACGCAAAGTACAAGTGCCCCATCTGCATGACTGCGGCGCCAGACCTGAAGAGCATGCAGGTACGTGATTTCAGTAGCCGTAATTGGCAGACCCCATTCACAGTAGCGTTTGCAGGGTCAAGATATAGATCGTATACTAATTTATTTCAACTTGGTCTAATTGGCAGCAATCTGTCACAGCAAGGCACTGCTGATATCCTCAGTAAGGATGGAGCACATGAAGCCCTTTGTTGATTGCTGCTATCTGAGCAGCAAGTCGAACTTGCTCAGGTTATGGCAGACATTTGTCTGTATATTTAATGTCCAGATGACCATGCAGCTATGCACCCACTGCCTCCTTGCATGTGCTGCATGGGCTGGACTTACGCCATACTCTGGCTTCTATTGCGGCAGGCGATCATGCATACAACAGTTCTGCCCCCGGTTTTGCTGAGCAGCTGCTGCTGGAATGGCTTGTGCAATGGCTCGTGTGGTTGCAAACCGGTACCTGACTCGCTTCTGTCACTGCCTTGCAGATCCATTGGGATGCAAAGCATGGCCATCTGCCCTTTGAGGCCACCAAGTGTGAGGATCTCCATGAGAAAGTTGGAGGAGTCACCACAGCTGGTGTAGCTGTCCGTGGCAGTAAGAAGAAGTAAGCAATACAGGGGTTCCATTGGAGGAGTGAACACAGGATTTTAAAGCGCTACCCATAACTGCATTAATGCCATTGGGTTACTGCGTAGATCTGAAGTGGAGGAGTAAACAGAGGCTCTCAAAGCAGTACCCATAACTGCTTTATTGTCGAGTGGAGGAGTAAACAGAGGCTCTCAAAGCAGTACCCATAACTGCTTTATTGTCGAGTGGAGGAGTGAACAGAGGCTCTCAAGCGCCACCCATAACTGCTTTAATGTTGAGTGGAGGAGTGAACAGAGGCTCCCAAAGGGCTACCCATAATTACTGCTCTAATGCCATCGGGTAACTGCTTATACCTGGAATGGCCGGTCTCGCCCTTACATGAGCTGCAAGCAGATGCGGCTTTACATTCAAAGAAGGCTATAGAGAGCTAGAGAGAGTTCAGATACAGCTATGACATAGCCATCCTATAGGATTGTAGTACTGATGTATGTATATATGTATGGAGGATGCTTGGCATGGGTAATCAATCCCACGTTGGTCATGTGAAGTAGGGGGGAAAGCTGTAGTAGATATGCCGCAGCAGCTGCAACTGCTGTTGCTACCTGTTTAACCTTACAAATTACTGGAGTGGTGCTGTGCAGCAATAGTGGAGGAGAAGCTGCAAAACCTTTCGGTTGGCGATGTAGCTGTGGCCGCCTGTTTAACTTTTGCAAAAATACTGGAGTGGGAGCGTGCAGCAAAGGTGGAATAGATGCTGCAAAACCTTATTTGGCTGGAGATGTAGGCAAGGCATGTGGGAGTTGCTTTGCTCAACTTACCTTTGCTGCTGTATGTAGGCTTGGAACATGACTCCAGCAAAGGGGAGCTTGTTTGGGGTGACCATATGAAGAGCTGGTACACAAAGGCAGTCCAGAGTCTTCTGCGGTTGTGTTAAGGGTTCTGCAGTTGTGCTAGGGTTCTGAGGTTGTGTTAGGGTTCTTGAGGGAGTACATGCTGGGATTGCTTTGGATGCCATTGCGTGGGCGGGGGGTGGATGGGGGCAATGTTACACGACATGGTTGGCTGTAGCAGGCACAGTGGGGAAAACAAACAAGAATGTAGGATTGAAGGTCGGAAGCTGGCGCTCGCATGTTTATGCGGGCAAGGTTTGCATATAGGAGCACAGGGTACATAGTCAGGTTTGGGAGTGGGCGAGTGGTACTGTGAGCGTGCACTGCATTGTCCTTTATAGGGCTGACTATGCAGTGCAGACTGTGAGTGCTGAAGGCTATGGTATGTAATTGGTAATTGGTAATTGGTATGTAGTATAAGTTTATGGGTATTGCTGCTGGTGGATTCTGCGGTGCGTGTGTGCCATGTGCTGTTTATTTGCCCACAGAGCAGCTGGTTCCAGGCGTTATTGTGCTTTGCCATGGGCAGGGAATAAAGACATTCAAGTTGCGCCCCGTTCATCGTTGCAGCCTGGTGGACCTGCTCCAGAGTACAGCATCGTGTCTGTCTATTAGCACTGAGGATGGAGTCAAACCGTGAGGATGGAGTCAGTCTCACAAGGTACACAGAACACCTAGGAATCAGGCGTGCTTGATGTTTGTGTGAGGCTGGGCTGTAGTTCATTTCTAATAGTGAGAGTTTGTTGGCTGAAGTGGCTGGTTCAGATGGAATGCCTCCGCCCTACCAAGTTTTCTTGTAGTGACTTTGGTTGGCTGAGTGAAGTGCCTGGCAGTGTGGTTCAGACAGAATGCCTCCCTGGTCGGGGCACGTTTACATGGTGTGATGATACGGGTTACACCAAACTGCTGGGAAGTAGGTTGGTAACATGTGGACATGGGTATTTCTCAGTAAGTAGATTGCAGGTAAGTACGAGTGCAATGTGCGGTGTCGACCTAGCTGATATGTAGGCCGTGTGTAGTACTTAGTGATGTACTGTAGAACTCTCAAAAGTTCCATTGCGTATTCAAACAGCTAGCAGTTCACTCGGCAGTACTTTCCCAGCAACCCGGTGAAGGCGATGACACCAGTCAGTGAACAAAAGGTCTCGCATTCTTACAGCAACGCGTGAGAAGTGGTGGCTCAGAAGCAGTTAACAAAATCTAAATATCACCCACCACAAACGAGCTTAAACCAACTCGCGATCTGGCCAGACTATGATAACCCCTTCAGCTCACTAGTGAGTACCACATCGTCCGCATCGTCCAGTCAAGCTCACTGTCAGTCTGTAGTGTGGTCCCTGATGTGGAGGGTGGCGCTGTAGCTACTTGGCGATTTTTATGCGCCCTCATTTAGTGGTAGGAAAGAATGTTGCCTGGATGCGCAATACGTAAGGCAAGCCGAACTTGAAGACTTGACTTTCTCGACCGACCCGACGTACCACTAAAGCAGACCACCTTACATCGCCTTGTCGGTCCCTTATAGCCCAGCAGCATCCAGTACCAGAAACAGAGGAGTTGCAGTCAACTGCGAGGGCTTGAGCATGCGCATGCTGTTATTTGAGGCCATCGATAGCCTGTCGAATTTTTGCTGGAACTCAAACCGACACTACGGCACGCGAAAGCGCCTTAAGCATGTAAGGATGTGCTCATGCTGCAGCTGTGATGAGGGTGTAGGGGTGCTTCTGCAAGCACCTGCAGCACAAACGCTGACTGAGGGGCTGGTGGTGGTGTGGGCATCACAGAGGCCACCCAACCTCCCTTGCTACCATTGTTTCTACCATTGTCCCCATGAGCTACCCGCCCACCCTGATATTCTATAGAAGATTGACTCCTCTTCTTTGCTCATTGTGCTTCATGCAGAGTGCCCTGCCATGGAAGACGACAGCTGCCCTTTCAGCAGGCTACCAATCGACCTCTGGGAGAGCGTCCTGCAGCGGGCCTTCAAGCAGCTTAGCCAACAGGAGCTGCATGGTACCATTCCTTTCGTATGTCATCCATTCCAGCTTCAGGCCCACAAGAACACCAGCAGCCTAGAAGTTAACTTATCCAGCAAGGGCCGCATGGGACAGCTGCAGCAATGGGTGCAGAGGTACGCTCAAAACCTCACCAACCTCAAGACCCTCAGCATCAAGCTACCGCCCAGAGCAAGCAGCCCTGCAGAACGCCTCCTTCCCTGTCCTTACAAACCCCTCCTCAGCTCCATCGGGCAGCTGCCTCAGCTGCAGAGCCTCTCAATCAGTGGCATCGCCACCAGCAGCCGCTTCCTACCTGCCACCCCTTTCCCAGCTCAGCTCTCACATCTTTGCTTGGACAACCTAGCGCTCATGCCAAGCAACTTTGCAGGGCTCTTGACACTTACAGCCCTGAAATCTTTGGAGCTTCGCAGCATGGAGGACATCTGCAGCATCAGCAGCTTGTTTACAGGCATATCAAACATGCCACAGCTGAGCAGCTTGGACTTGTCATATACCAATAGTACAGGTCTGGCTGCAAACGATTTCACATATCTGAGGAGCATGTCTCAACTGCAGCAGCTCAGGCTGAGTGGGCTGCATTTCAAGGCGGTATCGAGCCTGCACTTTCTAGCAGGGCTCCCAGTCACAGCCATAACCATCAGCATCAGCGAGCCTGGCTCAGCCTCTGCTGCCATCAGATGGTTTTCTCAGGCTGGGTCCAAGCTGGTCTTTTTGACGCTGCATGGGCCCTCTCCTGAGCCTGCAGGACACGTGATGCAGCTGCTGCAGAGTGTTAGCACGGAATGCCCAGCACTGACCAGGCTCGTGTTAGGGAACTTAGACCTGTACAGCATGGATCCTCCTTCTTTGTGCCTCTCTACGCTCACTCAGCTCAGTAGATTGGATTTAGAGTGCTGTATCATGGATGCAGCAGGCTTGTCAACTCTGTCCACTCTGTCTGGCCTGCAAGACCTCTCCTTGTACCTGGTGCCCGGTGGCAGCAACAGTGCTGTGCAGGATCCAGGCTGCATGCAGTGCTTGGCTGCTTCTCTCGTGCAGCTGACTAGTTTGGAAACCTACTCAGATTGTAGAGAGGCAGTGTATGCTGCCTTCGGGGGCCGTGTCCTTGGGGAGAAGCAGACAGGGTACGACCACTTAATGGGCTTTGCACTACACAAAGCAGGCGCTGAAATGATCCGTTGATGTTTGCCACAGCAAGTGCAGAAAAGGGTTGGTATGTGACCTATGCTGTAGTCTGGCAACTAATAAAGCATCGAAGCCTTGCGTCAATGCTAGCAGCTGGTAGTACTAAGTGTAGGTGTTGGCTCCATTGGATGGTGTGTTTGGTCGTTTGTACCTAGCAGCCCTTTGCGGTTGCCACACCTCAAATGTTTGCTATGTTATGTTAGTCTTTCCACGGAAGGGACTTGGCAGTGAGTGACTCCGCTGCCTGGCGGGAGTATTTTGTTCCTCCAGTTGTTTTCGCAATCATGGGCAATGTAAGTTAAAAAAATGGGGTTTCACTAAACTTCGGAGAGGCGGGTGCTTTCCATTCGCTTATAACCTCCCTGTGGCTTCTGATTATTGGACACATTCGGGAACTTTCAGTGTCTTCATCTAGTTGCCCATGGACCCGAGGTTGGATCCTCTCGGGCGCCCGCACAGTGATGGGGCCGAACGGTAACTTGGTAATCTGATCTGTCGACGACGTGACTGATGGGCTACCTGGCAGGAGATGGTCCACACCCAAATGACAGATCCAGTGAGGACAGATTGGAACAACACTTACATCATCATAAAGAGGTAGTGTTACAGCAACTTGCAGCAGAGGACGCTTCTTGACAACTGAACTTCAGAGCAAAACCGCACAGGGCCAAACTTTGCACAAGAGACGCCACAGGATCAGTTCTATATACAGAAACCACAAGTTACACAGACCTGCTCACTGGGCCTCCACCATCTCCCCTACCACCCCACTGCAATCCACCCTCCCGCTGAGCCCCACCACCATTACTGCGAGCACCTCCCCCGCCAGAACCTAACCCACCCGCCTCTCCACTTCTGCTCTTTCCCCTGTAACCAGTTTCCCCCTGCTGCAGAGCGCCACTTCCATGGCCCCTGTATGTCAAATTACCCCCACTATCGTTTCGCCCGCTCGCTACAACTCGAGGCATATCCGCTCGATCTTGATCACAGGTACTCCGCCCTAAACCTCTCACACCACCCTCCAGATCACCACTGCCGCTCTTCCGCGGTCTGCTAGCCACAGCATCTTCCGCCATGTCTACAATCTCCTCCTTCTCCTCCTCAGGAAGCTGCTTAGCATCTGGGCCCTGAGATAGTACTGCTTGTACTGCTGCTTCAGGGTCTGACATGATGTCATCCCATAATGGGGAGTTTGAGATGGTGTGGGTGATGGTGGTTTCTATCAGTACAAGCAGGAGGGCATGACCACAGACTATGCCAAGGAGAGCTGTGCTGCCAAGGTGCTTGTCTGCATTCAACAAGAGGAAAAAGAAAGACAACACATACATAATCTTTAAAGCAACTGATAATATATAGAGATATTCAAATCATCTCAAAAAAAATCTTAATAAACCTAATGATATGCCATAGTGAAGCGCCTTAAGCTTCGCACCTCAAGCTGTTATGGCTATAGCAAGGGGAAAGACAGTGGTATGTACTGAGCAGATGTACTGCAAGCATTGGGGTCACACTAACGCATGTGGTCTTATGGTTTAGCAGCTTGCATGCTCATCCCCCTACCCCTTCCCCCAACCCCATTTCCTGCACCCCAAACCCCTCTCCCCAGGCCATAACCCCCCTCTGCTCCCCATGCAGCTAGAGCTGCAAATGGTATGAAGTACAGAGGCAGCAGCCACAGCACCAGGAAGATCCACCCCCCCATCCCCGCCCCGCCCCACCCCATCCCTCCAAGCTGTAAACGAAGAAATGAAGAAATGAAGTACAGAGGCAGCAGCCACAGCAGTGGTTCCATCAGACCAAACCCCAGTGAGACCCCTGCCAAAAAACGGTATTTCCTGGCCCACCAGTACATGAATATATATCCCCCGCCCTCCCTCTCCCTCCTGCTCACCTTTCATCTCAGCAAAAGGTATGAAGTACAGAGGTAGTGGCCACAGCATCCACCCCCCATAAGGGAGGAGTGAGTGAGTGGACGCCGGGCGTTAGCCCTGCGTAGTTTTAAGGAAGAGGCGGTACTAGCACGCGTGGTGCGTTCCCCCCCTACCATGTTGGGGGGGAACGCACCACGCGTGCTGGTGCATTCCCACCCTCCCATAAGGGAGGAAGAGAGACAGCGAATGAGGCAGGTACCTAGTCTCTCTCGCTGTGGTTGAGGAAGGAACGCCTTATCACCGTACAAAATACATGCTGCCCCTCCCTTTACCCCCACCCCCAGCCCATCCACCCAATCATAACGCCCCTCCCAGGCAACCCCCTGCTCACCTTCCATCTCAGCAAAAGGTATGAAGTATAGAGGTAATGGCCAGAGCACCAGAAATATCCACCAAGTGACGAAGTAGCGGTTGATCTGTAACTTTGCCGCCAAAAGCCTGACTGCATGTGACTCATCCAAGCTGAAGTAATGAGTCCCTCTGATCAGAGCCATCAGGTGAAGGGAAGCGGCATAACCAACACATAAGAGCCAGGGAACCTGGGCAAAGCAACAGCAGCGGCCAGGATCAGGGTTTAAAGGTGTATGGGTTCACCAGGGTTTAGGGTTTAGGCATGTATCAGGCAAGAGGTTCTGTGTTAGAGCTGTGATCAGTTTGCAAAGCATCAACAAGAGGGAGGTACTCTGCCCAAATAACAGGTTGGTACAATGCAAAAATGAAGGTCGGTTGTAATTGCTTGTTCTGGGAGTGTTTAGCCGTACTTCAGACGTCAACAGGGGTTACAAATAAACCGGCGAGCCCTGCACATTAGTACCATAAGAACGGGGAAGCAGCATAATCAACACATATGAGCCAGGGCACCTGTGAAAGTTAATGTGATATATGTATTAGCAATAAATCAGACCCGAACAGCCTAAACTCCCTAGCTCTGACTGCTGAAATGATAAAATAATATGCCATAGCAAATGTCCCACAGGCCCCAGCAACATAACCACCACATAGGATCCAGGGCACCTGGAAAATCAATGAGCAGCAGCCTGAGCATCAGGCATACATCAGACCCGAACAGCCTAAACCCTAGTCCTGACTGTTGAAAAGATATGCCATAGCAAAAGTGCCACGCATAGCCCCCAGCAGCATAACCAACACATAGGAGCCATGGCAGCTGAGGAGAACAACAGCAGCAGCCAGGATTAGGGCTTAAGGTGTACATGTTTACGGTTTTGGGTTTAGACTTTAAGCATGTATCAGGCACAAGGTTTAGGTGCCAAGGCAGCTGAGGAGAACAACAGCAGCCGCAGCCTCTGTGATGTACGTGTTAGTTTGTTGCATTCCAGAGCATTGACATTCAATCTTAACACATTAGAGCATTGACATTCAATCTTACTGTGTTAGTTAAAAGCTTGAGGTGCGGGGACTCTAGGACTCGTGCTATCCATAAATTTCATGATACACCACATCACACCACATCTACACCACACCAGCATTCTGACTGCCTTATAGCACTAGCCTCCTATCCAACATAGCATTCAGGATTGGGGTCCAGATCCAGTGCCTGCAAACTCTAAACCATAAAACCCTACACCCTAAAGCCAAAACCCAACTTACATGTGGTCCAGGATAGGGGTCCACATACGTCTTAGGTGCCTCAGGGCCAGGACCACCGCTCTCCTCTCCTCCTCCCTCTCCTCCTGCCAAAAGCCTCCTGCTAAGCCTTAGCATCAGAGATGCCTTAGGCTCTCCGCTGACACCACTGCTGCCTTCAGCATCGGCAGAAGGGTAGGTGTGTATTACGAGCCGCAAGCCATTAGCCGTGAGGAGAAATGCGAAACCAAGGAGCCAATGCGCGTAGGAGAAGAGCAGGCCACGGGCTTTGCTTTGGCGGTACGCATGGGTGTGTTGGCCAGGGTGTATGTGGTAATACATTAGGTGGAGGCTCCAGATGGTGATGGCGGAAAAGGCAATACCAAGGAACTCTAGGGCGTGGCTGGTGATGGGCTCGATGGAGAATCCAATGATTGCTTCACCGAGGTAGAGGATGGTGAAAAGGCCTAGCCGTTCTGACATGTGTTCTACGTGGAGGGGTACTTCGGAGACGGTAGGGAGGAGGTAGGGGAGGGAGGGTGTGAGGACGTCGATGAAGGCGTTTATGGAGAAGAGGATGTAGAAGAGGTGCCAGTGGTGAGTGTTGTCGTAAGGAGAGGCTGCAACTGCTAAGGCCAAAGCGAGGGTGATGACGCGTGTGCCGATGGTGGTTCCGCTGAGCGCTCGTGCGCGCGGGATGTAGGCGTATATGCTGACGTGTATCACGAGGAGAGTGCCTTGCGCGAGGATGTACGCCGCTGCGAAGAGGCGGTACCACCCTGCGTCCTGTACTGCTATCACCATGCCTAAAACACCGAGCTGATGTATGAGGTGGATGATGTCGTAGAAGAGGCCCTCGAGGCGGAAGCGGGTGCTTGTTGCTGTGTGTTCGTACCAGATGAAGTAGAAGAGGGTGTTGTACAGCAACGCGAGCCCTGCTTGGTTGGCTGTAGGATGTTCGGCTTTGAACACGTGGCCGATGTTGAAGAGAGCACCGACGTAGTAGAGGTCGTAGAAGAGCTCAGACCATGTAACATCGCGCTCAGACTGCTTTTGATCCCAATCCTGGTGGAGCTCTGGTATTTCGAAGAAGCGACGGAATTGGAATTTCGACATGCCTCCGACCTTGCTGCTTTAGGCTACCCGCTGCGGCTTACATAATTCCTAGTTCATGGCACATAGAGTCAGCTCAATCATGGCACATAGAGTCAGCTCAATCCTTGAAAGGGAAAAATATTCGTAGCTGAGGACAGGAGGGCGTGAAACTGTAGGTCTTGTATGAGCAACTAGAGCGATCGTACCAAAGCTAGTAGCTGAACCTGCGCATGAAGAGCACCCGATTGAAGCAGACATGCGGCTTTGCAATTGCATTCAACCTAGAAAGCATTGTCCCACGTGCTAGCTTGGGCACCTGCTTGCGTCAGAGGTGGTCATCAAGAAGGCAGTACGAGTCGTAGTGCCGCTGGCATCACGTTTTGGCCCTGCTTGCACCCACACGTCGTGCCCGACCAGGTTCAATCCAGCCTTGGAAGCACTTTGAAAACATCTCTTATCATTTGTGACCCTACTTGGGTCATGAAACCTAGCCACGCGGCCCGACTCGCATTGCTCGCCGAGCGCGCAGCCAGCTTCACACTACGGACGCCCACACAGCCATCACTGCGGCATCAATGGCACTGAGAACAGCACGCGATTTGAGACCTGATAACGCAGGCTGCCGAGCGCTATTGCTAATTACTAACTCCTTGATAGCATCGTCGACCTTTATGAAGTTGGCTGATATTTTACATAACCGGGCCCTCCCCTAGTGTCTTACTGAGAGGCTTCTCGTGATTATTCAACAGGGTCTAGGTGGTTGGAACCGTGCTCTTGATTATGTCTCTCGGTGCAGTGGAAGTGGAAGGGCATTGGTGGTCTGGGATGGACAGGAGGACCGATGAAAGTCTCACCTGTATTTTGTCTGGCAGCTAGCCCAACCGAGTTGTCCTTGTGCAGTGAAAGTGGTGGGACATTGGTGGTCTGGGACGGAAAGCTGGCGAAAGCTCGACACTACTTATAGAACCCGAACCCCACTCAGGCCAGACCCGTAATCCGTCCGTCCTCCATCACTTCGTTCTCTTGTCCGGGTACATGCAAGCACCAACCGTGAAGGCTTGGAGTAAGGACATGAGCTGGTTGACTTTTACACTTCCTGATATAGGCTGCTGAGGCGTGCTCGCTTCCGTCTGTCGAATGCAAGCCCCCTTCAAGCAAGCGCAGGACCCCTTAGTTTGTCTCGTGTTCTGTGGATTTATCGCCTGTGCATAGTCAAAACAATTGAGGCTCTCTTCGGCTGAAGACTCCGAGGTAAGTCACCAGTTTCGTGAGTTAGTGATGCGCTGTCTGTGACGGACGTCACAGCCAGTGCGATGTCTGGCCTGCACACATGAAAGCACAGGGTCGTGTGGCTACACATGGTACCCAATTCATGCTTCGCGCTCTGACGGGAGCAGTGCGGCGTTTTAGCTGAAAGCCATAGCTTCCATGTCCTGGGCCTTCGTTGCCTCACTATCTCCGCTTGTCCCTCGCAGGGCTCTCTTATGGAACCCGGTGTAGCCCAGCCTATCAGCGAGCTGGAGCAGTTGAAAGTCGAGCTGAAGGCGCTTAAGGATAAAGCAACAGGCTGGGAACAGGAAGCAGCGCAGACACCTTTATTCACAGAGAAGAAGACATATCTAGACTTCCTTACGACCGTGAACCAGAGAATCGTCGCGTTGGAGGCACGGTTAACCTCAATTAATGATGCTGGTGAGTCTGGATAACTCTTTCCCATGCTGGATGATGGTTTGGCTAGGGCAGCTTGCTGTGTCCTAAGACAGTTGAGTGCGTAACGCAGTGGCATGCTAGTTCCAGTCTGTGGGGGCACAGCAAGGATGCCGGGTGCGCAAGTGTGAAGCATTTGTTGACAGCATGTTTCATTAGTGCCTCATCTGCATTAGTCCTGGTCAACAGAGTAGTGCTGCATGCACCAAGGGGTTGCCTGCTTCCTACAAAGTTTTATCATGCAGCTTTAGCTGCCTCCCTGTGAGAGTCCCTCTAATTCAGCTGCCCAGCCACAGCAATATAGTGTCTATGGAGACCCTGCTCCTTCAAACTAATGCGTTGATTATGTAAAAATGATGCACATAATTACATGCACATTGGAGTTTGGGATATCAGCACACACTGCTTATGGAGACCGTATCGGTCTGTGTTACGTATGCAGCTTACCAAGTGCTGTCATGTCCTTTCTGCATGCGCCTACCAAGCGCGAGCTTGATGACGTAGCGAGTCTGCAATACAGGTTTTCACACGAGTACTGATTATGTGCTGCAGCTGGGCATATACGAGGCCTTTAGTGTAATGATCAACTGCCAGATTGCTCAGCGGGTCCTTGTTAGCATGCTGCAGCTGGTTTGGTCACGTCTTGCTGTCGCATGTGTTGCAGCACTGTATTACTGTAATACTGTGATGCCTCCTCGCCGCCATTGCACGTGGTGCATACACAATTGATTGAAAGCTCATGTTGACCTTTAACAACACTCATGTACCCATGCTCAGGCACTGCAAGAGTGCACCTCCTCAAGACGGATGGAGTCTGGACCGATCAGGAGAGGCCGCTGCAGTCTGGAAGACTTGACCTGGCACAATACGAGATGGACTACAATGTCAAGGTGGCTTCCAGCTTAGTCACTGACCAGCTGCTTGATGACAAGGGGCTGCAGAGTATTGAGTGGAAACCAATTAAGGTCTTGTCCGTTTCCCTCAATCCAGGCGAGCATGTGTATCTCAAGGAGAAGCCAGGTGAGAAGGGCGGGAGAAGGGGTGCCTAAACACCAGGACTGAGCAGGAGGGGGAATTTTAGGGGTTGTCAGGAGCAGCTCACAGCAGGCAGGCAGGCGGGAAGACATGCAGGCGGCAGCATTGCCATTTTGCCAGGTACCAATCAGTTTCTGGTCTATATATGGTGGCTGAAAGTTTGCGCATGGGACTAGAAGGGCGGTCCGTATTGGGAAGCCCGAGTTGCGTTGAGCGGCAGCATGGTAGCAAGTGTCTACTCGTTTCTATAGAATCAGGTTAACTAGCTGGTTTCTTGCCTCCATATTGCAGGTCGTCATTGGCTGATCAAGGCGTTCATGCCCTGAGGATGTCCCTGCCTTGCTCACAATTCCTGGCACAGGTGGGCGCTGGCGCAAAGTGGCGGCTGCAGGAGCCAAGGCAGCTGATGCACCTGGGGCAGCATGGGTGATGGGCAATTAAAGCTGTGATGCAGCAGGTGGCGAGGGGGGGGGGGTTGGGGCTGCAGCAGTGCATGGCGCCTTGAGGGGCATCTTCGAGCATGCCCGTGCTCACATGTGGCTGGGCAAGGGCAAGAAACAGCAATCTGACAGCAGGCAGCCCGAGGCAACAAAATCCCTGCCAGGAGGGGACGATATGTCGTCCATCATGTCTGCCAGAGCATGAGCCCTTGCAATGGATGGGTGCTTTGCATTGAGATGCGGGGTGCAAGGGTTAGTGGGAAACAAGCTGTGCTGGTTTCCCTTGCTTTACGTCAGTGGGAGCCTTTCGTGGGGCCTCCATCCCCACTGCCCTGAAAGCCAGGCTGAGTGTGAGGTATGCAGTAGCCAACATCACAGCAGTAGGCTTTGAGCACATGAAGAGCATGTTTTGTAGCCGGCTCAAGGAGAGGGGCTACCCTCCCATTGTGCTAGATGGATAGTTTGCATTGGTGCAGCATTCAAAGAGGGACATGCTCATGTATAGGCAACCTCTAGCATTAGGTGGTGGCCTCCAGCGAATTAAGGGCCATTACCTGTGACGAGGTTCAGGTCTGTGAGTAAGCCGTGAGTAAGCGCTTGCATGTGCCATCGTACTGCTCCACATTGTGCTTGTGTGTTGGAGCATGCTAGTAGGTTCGCTAGCGTTCACTCGGTGTGGACGAAGTATAAGCATTTACAAGCTTGGACGTCAATTATCACATGGTTCGAACTGGTGCAATGATGTTCAGTGTTTTCCCTGGTTCTATTTGTGTTAGTGGCTTTTCCACCCTTGTATCATAATGGGCTTCGCCCCTAGATGGCTGGCCCCATACACTGTTGGACTACGTGCCATCCTAACTGAAGGTGGTCCCTTGTAAAAGGAAGTTCTATTGAGACGAGGTCCCTTGTGTGCACGCACTAACACCAGCTGCCTCCCGAAGCAACTTGGCTGAGACTGCTCTTCATATTTCAAATTTCTTGTAAAGATGTTTTGCATGACATTGGCGCAGTCGGTAACCATACCTGCTGCCTGTCATAGGACAGACCCAGATTCGATTCATTGTAATGGCACTTCTTGTCCTAACCATTGTCTGCCTCGATACAGGATAGAGCGAGGTCGTTTCTGATCAAAGCTTGACTCCTTTTTGGCCCGATTTGAACGCGAAGCGTTCGAGAGGGCCATTGGGGGGGAAAGGATAGATGTGCGAGTACCGTCGGTAATGTGATCTGGCACTTGCCGTTGTTGGACGAGCTTGGGTGTGAGCCTTTAGTGCATGCCTACCTGCGCCGTGCATTCGGTTGTATAATGCTCTTGTTATCTTGGAGGATAATTGTGCATACAAACGTGCTTTGCGCCAGAATGTGGAAGATGCTTTCGCAGCAAGTAGGGCTGCAAAGAATTTGATGCATGCTTTGTTCCAAGTTTTACGCATTCTTCTGTCATCAGAGCGGGGTTTAGTGGCACGTTTCAAAACAGGCAGTGCATTGATGAGGGTGAAGTGGAATCAGCCATTGCAGGGCGGTACCTGGAGCATGTTACGCGATTGTCATTAGTGCAGGGTGGGCTTGGTTCTCGTGTGGGCCTTTATTTCAGGGATGTAGGTACACATGCATTGGGTACAGTCCCAGAGTTTTACCGTTTGCCCCTCTCTCATGGGGTATTGGTGAGATTCTTACGATTTAGATTAGGGTGTCATCACCTGAGAGTGAACACATGAAGGTGGGTGCAGCCACCTTTACCCCGCCGTCAGCGGGTTTGTTTGCGGTGTCACTCAGCATGCCTAGATGATGAGACACACTGCCTCCTGTGGTGCTCTCATCCCACCATGGTGGACGCACGGGAGAAAATGCATGCAGCTATCCCAGTGGCTTTTAGGCACAACATGGCAACATATGCCCAGTTCTGGGATGTGTTGGGAAGGTTGTTAAGCCCGGACATGGTGTATGCAACTGTGAAGTTTGTTGCTGTGTGTACCAGGGTGGCATGGTTTTCTCACAAGTCCGGAGGTTCCAATGCACATCTCTTACCAGAGGTTTTGGTTAATACAGATACACATCTGGATCTGTTTGATTCAGAATCTGAGGATGCATCAGACTTTGAAGAGCTTATAGACATAACATAACAAACATTTAAGGTGTGGCAACCGCAAAGGGCTGCTAGCTTGCACCATAGAAGTGCAAGCTAATGGTTGATCCCCAATGGCTTGAACTCTTGATAGAGTGTGTAGCTACTGATTTTGTGGTGGTCCTTTTGCCATTTCTGTGGTGTTTCCTTTTCCGATGAGTACGGAAATGGGGCTTGACCCCGTGTGTTTGGTCGTTTCGACCTAGCTGCCTTGGTGCAGCCACACCTTAAATTTTTTTGTTTGTTTGTTTTGTAATCTGATAAGTAACCGCGGTTAACCAGGACTATGTTTTGTAAAAAGAGAAGTCCTACTGAGGCCAGGTGTCTAGAAATGTTTTGTGGTCCACACTTTTAGATTCTTAACAGTAAACCTAGCAGCATGACAAGATGCGATACTCCTTAGCGAAGGAAGCATCGTACAAAAGCTGTCGGAGGCACTGTGAACGACGGAGACTGTGTGATGTGTTGTTGTCCGAAGTTAAGTTGAGAGATGTTCGACTCCGATGGATCAGTGGTCGACGGCAAGCGAAGCAGCGTCTTATGGCGAAGCAAGCCAAGGCATTCTTGCAGCGAGCATGAATATATGTTCGAGAAGCTGTACGTGGATATATGTTTTGGAAGCTGTACATACTTGGTAGTTGATTTCACACTCTTTGATGGCATGAGATGTGGGCTGCAACGAACTGTCCAGCGCTTGTATTACCTGTAGTGCTTGATATATCTAACATGAATGGTGAATGAAGATAGGAGAAATGTTAAAGGCTAACCTAAGGTCAGATGTTGGCGAAAAGGCGATGCGAGCAGAGGAGGTCACGTCTCTCGTGCTAGCACGGAAGGGCTGCTGTCTTAGTGACGCTGCTGTTAGACAATGCGTCAGACTACTTGATATGCTGTTGAGGTAAACATACTGTCACATGTATTAGTGCGTTCAGGCGGGAACTGCTGCTGTACAAAACACGTCACCGCCAGGATGCCGAAGGCACTATTAACATATATCATATGGCTGCAAGCTAGAGGAACTATAGATAAGCGTAGGGTGGGGCCTGCCCTGTACTTATCTTTTGCTAGGAGCTATGAGTGCTGATCTTTCAGGACGTCGGGCAGTAGTGTGTGTGTGTGTGTGTTTACCATTTTTGACAGCATGCTATTCAGTCCGACCTGGATGCCACTAGGTGGACTTCCATGCGGTGGACTTCCATGCTGCCAGGTAACGAAAGAAGCACAAAACCCCAGGCAGCCTATTGCTAGGACCTGCCTCTCCACCTACCAACCGTACCAGCAAACACCAAAAACTGCCCCGGAAAGGAAACAAATACTTCCAGGACTCTTGCTGGCCCCAAAAACAAACACGTAACAAACACTCGGGTCTCCACAGGAGGGAGAAAACATAAAATACATTAAAACTTGGCAACACGTACATGCCAGAAACCCCCCACCCCCTAAATGGATATCCAAATAAAAAGAAAAAAACTACACTCCTCATCGTCCTCTCCAAAGATATAACGAACTTTAATCATATACCTCCATAAAACCTTCCGGAAGCGTAAACTTAACACCCCTGAGATTATAACAAGACACCTCCCTGTCAACCATAACATGCTGCTGGTGAGAAGTATTTCGTTTCTTCACCACTTTTTTCCCATATTGTCCTGCCCTGTCTTCCTGCATTATACCTTTATCCTCCAACATAGCCTCCCTATGAGAGAACATCTCTTGTATGCAACATGCCAAGTCCAGCTGATGTCCATGGTTTAACACGAGGCGCAGCACTTCACCAGCATCTCTGCCTGCTGCATTTGCACTTGAAAAGATGTTGGTGTGCTTTGCCCTTATAGTTGCATAGTGCTCGCAATGCAACATGAAGTGCATTACGTCTTCCACAGCCCCCTCCTGGCCACACACTTTGCATGTCCTTGCTTCCCTTGGCACTCTTTGAAACCTCATCCTGTGCACATTTAGAGGGTGACACCCACACCTCAGACCAACCAGTTGCCTCCTCAGATGCATTGGGATGAATTGAGATAAGTGCTTTGCACCCTCACTCTCACCGCGATACTCGGCCTGCCCGTGGGAGTGCCATTAGTGCTACAGCTAACCAGATTTGCTACAACTAATGGCCGAGCTAATCACTTCGAATTTCCCCGCCAGGCTGGCGCAAGCCCAAACACCCCCGCATTGACGACAACACGTCCTCGGGGCCTCGTACTTGCATACGCAAGTGCATAGGTGTTGTTCTCGGTCCCCCGGACAAAGTCTGCCTAGCGTTTGCCATCTCATGCCGGTTGTTATTCACGCTGCGACTCTTCGTGGGTGGTAATAGTGCGTCCGCATTGTTGGCCCATTGTTCACAAACGTATCAGACCGCCCTCACGCATGCTACCATATCTAGTTGTCAGACACATGGTGTCACCTTCACAGCCATGCTTCTGAAGCAAGGGTCACGCGTTTGCATTGGAAACTTGCAGTCTCGTCTCTATTGGAAAGCTCGTCCACTAGCGTACGAGGTAGGCTACATTACTACGTTCGTGGGCGCTGCAGCAGCGTAGTTTCGTCCAACCGATCAACTGTGGTTCCCGCGTAGCAGACTGAGACGAGTCTTCTTTGTGCAGGACCCAGATGGCAAGAATGCTTATGGTGCATCACTGATCGAGAAGTTAGAGAATGCACTGGAGGGCAAGCATGGGTCTTTCTTGGCCAATGAAGGCGACTTTCTCCTTACGCATTGTCGCTGCCTTGCTAGTGTTCTCACCGGTGGAAGATCCGGAACCTTGCCCCTAGATCGCAACATCTTCCCAGACCATACCATCCAGCTCGGTGCCAACCCCTTTCTGCCCTTCTACGACGTCCGAACACAGGCGAACGGTACTTCTGCTGGTTATAGGTGGATATCATGCCCAGACAACACAGATATCGACCTCAGCAACTTCTGGTGCTGCTTCCTGAGTTATGAGGACTTTCTGGTGGACTGGGAGAAGCCCAAGTGTCCTTGCTGCAACAGCAATGCCAAAGTCAGTCGTCATGGCTTTGTGGAATACACCAAGAGGGTGTTCTCCTTGTGGCGGAACCTTGTGATATATTCTGCCAAGTACAAGTGCGACCAGTGCCCCAATAACGGAGGTAAGAGGCCCAGTACTTGTATATATTCCAGCAGACAGGAACACGTAAGTGTAGAGCAGATGAAGCTGGTAAACATGGACACAGTTGTGGAGTTGTGGGGACCATAATTCCATGACTTTTGTAGTTGTCTGCTAGGCACATCTTTCACCTAGGGCTTTATGAGTCGTCGATGGAAGCAAGAGTCTGGCTTAGTGGTACAGGCTGCAGTCTGGCTTATTGGTACAGGCTGCAGTCTGGCTTATTGCATCCTAACAGCTAGTGTATGCGCCATCACCCAGATTTTACTTGCATTTGCAGGCAAGACTAAGACCTTCACCAGCCATGACCCACGGGTGTTGCAGCAGCTGCCTACGTGGTTCCGAGAGGGCCTCCCTTTTCGGGTCACTTCTGCTGGGACCTATGTTGACAAGGAGACTCTCTTCCTTGTGGAGTCAGTGGGACACATCTTGGGGCCCTCGGCATTGCAGCAGCTCAGTGATGAAGTGATCGCTCGGAGGTTCAACAATGAGGAGGCCATCGGATTCTCCTACCACAATGAGGTCACAAGAAAGAAGACGGTGAGTTAAAGGGGTTAATGCTGCGAAGGAGTGGTACGCGCATCCATTTTAGCCAGAGTTACGAGGCTGGTGGCATACGTTGTATGAATCTCTGACTAATTTGTCTGGGTATTCCCAAGGCAATCCCAGTAAGGACTGCAGGGCATTGTGCTTTCAAATTGCAGAGGAACAGCTGTAGATTCAAGTGGCAAGACCAGCATGGGGATGTTGCAAGTCTAGCTGTTAAGCATGGGGTTGCACGCCCTCCAACATGCTTTGGGCATAGACCAGGACCAAGCTTGGCAGCAGCAGCTGAGTGATGATGAGACAACAGCTTCTGTCTAGCATTGTACATGCTTGGATGCTGAATCCTGTCTGACTTCCATATGTTTTGATTGTGCTTGCAGTTGCCTCTCATGAAGCAGCAGGCCCTCATGGGCAGTGATGCTACTGTGCAGTTGCAAGAGACCGGCGCCTATCCACCCAAACCCCGGGAGATGCGGGCCCGTGTGGATGGCCTTGATCCCAGGCGCTTTGCTCCGAGCAGCACCAGCTTCTTCACTGGGCTCATTGTTGAGGGTGATCCAGACCGGGGAGAGTGGCAACAGTGCTTCAAGAACTCTATAGTTGACCCTGTTGGTGCCTATGCGTAAGTTTCTGCAGTCCATTAATGTATGATGTCAGCTGCATGTGCTCCTGAAAGTGCATGGATCAGGTGATGTTACACTCATTTTCTGTGGTATAATTGTATTGCAGACTGGCTGTGCTACCATCATGGTGCTACTCTTCTTGTGGTTGTGTACTAAATCAACACTGTGAAGCTCTTGCCGAAGCCTGTTGGCTTGAGGTGTATCCTTGTACAGTGCAGCTGTGTATGGTCTTCTGCTGAGAGATCCCATGCCCTTCAACTGTTCTGTGCAGGACTGATGCATGCCACAAGAACTCGGCCAAGATCAAGGATGCCAATGGCGAGGCCGTGTATATGGGCCATGTCACAGCCATGTGCAGCTCAACTGAGCAGATTACTCAAAGGGTAACCGATGCTGCAGGGGGACTTTGCCGCTGCTGCTGCTCCTCTTTGAGCTCCTGGAGCTCACACTTGTCGTCGCCTTTGACGCGACTGCTGCTGTTGTGATCATGCTTTTGGCTGTCTTATGAATTCGTGATCGTCGACCACCATCTTATCCCTGTTGCCCTTTGTCTGTTCTGCCTGCAGACCCTGAGTTCCTGCAGATGTACCGGCAGGTCGGCAAGAAGCTGCTCACACTGCGAGGAACATCACGCCTTGAAGGGTTCCACAGGTGGTTCAACAGGATGGTAAAAGGGAGCACCTACTCAGAGCAGTTGTGGGATGCAATCATGCGTGACTTCATCCACACCTGGAATGTGCATGCTGGTAAGTTTGGGGCCTGCTTTGCTACATCAGGGACTTGTGCTGCCGCTGGTCTTGCTCCCGCAGACTTCGCTGCTGTCTCTGTTCATGTATGTAGTGAGTCAACCATGTGCATGATTGAGTCTGTTGCCGTGCCGTTGCACAGCTGTTGAGCTGTACTTGTATTGTGCAAGAAAGTTCTGGCTGTTGCAGCAACAATGGCAATGATATAGTCCCCTTTCAATGCTGTCTGGTGTCAGGCCGCCGGCACACAGGCCTGCCCAACTACGGCACCACAGATTGGAGGGACCTTGAGCAGATGAAGCAGATTGCCTTGGTTGCCAAGTGGGCTGACCCCTTCCCTGACCTGGGCATCATCTCCAGGCCCTCGGCTGAGCAGCTGTACAGGAACGACCTGGACACTGATGGAGATAAGGTGCCAGGGGATGAGAATGCACGACCCTCTGAGGATGCAATTGAGCCCTTTGTAGTGTATGTGGAGCCCGTTGAGGAGCTGCTGGAAGATTTAGGGGGTAAGTGGCAGACTTGACTGGTAGTGAGTAAGGTGTAGTGAAGATGTGAGGGAAGTACAGCTACAAGCTGTTATGTGGTGAGTACAAGATGTGATTGAATAGCCACAAGCTCTGATGAGTTAGCTATCGGCCAACCTGCAATGATTTGAGCTGCCATGTGTCATGTGCTTGGACATGAAGAGGAGCATTGGGCCGGTTTTGGTTGCCACACCTAAAATGTTTGTTATGTTTATGTTTTGGTGGCTTTAGTCCCTCCTTTGATGCATTTGATAAGTTTCCAATGGCAAACGAGTCTGCAAATGCACTTGATCTATGGACACTCTGGTCGGTAGATGTTTCTTGCAGTCAGCCTGATATGGTTCCTTGTCTCTGTTGTTGTGCCGTTAATAGAAGATACCACCGTCAGTGATGGTGAGTCTCCTGAGGAGCAAGGGGCGTGGCAGCAGCTGGAGGATGACCCATGTCCTGACCTTGCAAGGGCTACATGCCAGCGGCAGCAGGTGCCTGATCCAGCAGCAGCAGCTGCAGGAGAGCAGCATGAGCAAGTGGAGGTGCCTAGCCCATCTGCGAGTGATGTTGGTAGGGATGAAATATGCCTCTCCGGCGGAGAGTCAGGTAAGGCTGATGAAAAGACCAATAGACATGTCGGTACTGTGTACCATTGTAGGTGCCTGGTTCCACTAGGTACGGTGTCTTAGTTATGTGATCATGTATGCAGAAACATCGCATGTAAGGATCTGTCTAGCACCAGGCAAGTGCGCCCCATTTTTCGTAGTTTTTAGAGCTTTGTTGTCTTTTCTGTCTTGGTTATATAGTGTTTGTCTTATGCTGAGTACCAACTCTTGTATGTGCATGTAAGGTGTGTCAGATGCATCCCTTGCGGGTGGAGTGAGAGTGTGTTGCTTGGCTTGCAGAGATCCAGGAGGGAGACTGCCCCTGCTGCACCGCACCAAGACGGCTTGTGAAGGTCTGTGGCAGGAATGCAACATGTGGGGTCTGTGAGTACCAGTTCATACTGCCACCAGAGCTGGTGGAGGTGGAGCCTGCTTCCGTGGCAGTGGGACCATCAGACATGGAGGCAGAACCTTATCTGGAGCCCAAGGCAACTACTCTGCCCTCTAGTGAGTGTTGTGTCATTCTCAACCATGGGTACATAGGGATGTTAGGGCTGTGGTGGGCCAAGGAAGCTGTAACGTGTTGTCTGTTGTGATGTGATGTGCTATTATTGTGAAAATGCAGGCTCTAGATTCTCTGGTGGTGGTGCTAGTGCTGGTAGCAGTTTGGGTTACTTGCAGTAGCAGCAGCAGCAGTGGGTGCTTCTGCTGCTGCTGGTGGTGGTGGTAGTCATGGTGGGAGTCGCGGTTACTTGCTGTAGTAGCAGCAGCAGCAGTGGGTGCTTCTACTGCTGCTGGTGGTGGTGGTAGTCATGGTAGCAGTCGGGTTTACTTGCAGTAGTAGCAGCAGCAGCAGTGGGTGCTTCTACTGCTGCTGGTGGTGGTGGTAGTCGTGGTAGCAGTCGGGGTTACTTGCAGTAGTAGCAGCAGCAGCAGTGGGTGCTTCTACTGCTGCTGGTGGTGGTTGTAGTCATGGTAGCAGTCGGGGTTACTTGCTGTAGTAGCAGCAGCAGCAGTGGGTGCTTCTACTGCTGCTGGTGGTGGTGGTAGTCATGGTGGGAGTCGGGGTTACTTGCAGTAGTAGCAGCAGCAGCAGTGGGTGCTTCTGCGGCTGCTCTGGTGGTGGTGGTAGTCATGGTGGCAGTCGGGGTTACTTGTTGTAGTAGCAGCAGTGGCCGCTTCTGCTGCTGCTGGTGGTGTTAGTAATGGTGGTGGTTCCGGCTATATGCAGCAGCAGCAGCTAGCAGTTGGTGCTGCTGCTGCTGCTGGTGGTGGTGGTAGTGCTGGGGGCAGTTGGGGTTACATGCAGCAGCAGCAGCAGCAGCATCAGCCGACAATGGGTGCTGCTGCTGGTGATGGTGGTACTGCTGGTGGCAGTTGGGGCAGCCATAGTGGGGGGTATGTAATGGGTGGTGGTGGCAGCAATGAGGGCTACTGCCATCAGTGGTGGCTGCAGCAGCAGGAGGTTGATGAGGACCAGCGGGGATTTGGGTTGATGGTAGCAGCCTCTATGCCAAGGTATACTCGGCAGCAGCAGCAGCAGACAAAGCAGTTTAGTTACTTGCAGTAGCAGCAGCAGTGGGTGCTTCTGCTGCTGCTGCTGGTGGTGGGTGCTTCTGCTGCTGCTGGTGGTGGTGGTAGTCATGGTGGCAGTCGGGGTTACTTGTTGTAGTAGCAGCAGCAGCAGTGGGTGCTTCTGCTGCTGCTCTGGTGGTGGTGCTAGTGCTGGTAGCAGTTGGGATTACTTGCAGCAGCAGCAGCAGTGGGTGCTTCTGCTGCCAGTGGTGGAAGTAATGCTGGTGGTGGTAGGGGGTTACATGCACCAGCCATGGTACAATTGTGCAGGGACTTGCATTCTGTATTTAATATCCGCTCCATCAGCGATTTGTTGTATGCCACCTGGCATATGTGCTAACACAGGAGGGTGCGGGCACAATGAAGGTTCTTGATGGGCATAAGTCTGGAGGATCTAATGCGCATCTCTTACCTGAGGTTCTGATTAATACAGATACACATCTTGATCTATTTGATTCATCTGATCTTGAAGAGCTGATGTAAGTGCACGTAAATGGATACAACAAGCACTAAACAAGCATTTAAGGTAATGAATGGATAATCCCCAATGGGTTCATCTCTTGATAGGTGTGTCTAGCTACTGATTATGTTAAGGTCCTTTCTGTGGTGTTTCCTGTTCCATTGAGTAGGGAATTGGGGTTTGACCCTGGTGTGTTTGGTGTTTCGACCTAGCTGGCTTGGTGCAGCCACACATGTTTGTCTGTTTGTGCTACAGCAAGCACCGCGGACTCGAGATGGCTGGGTGTTTACCTTAACTACCTTTTCTTCTGGACCAAGAGGTGATATTGCTGAGACATTCACTTCTGATGGACCAGGTTCCAGTATTTCTGCCCATGGAGCCTAGGTTGGCTCCGTACGGGCGCCCCCTTTGAGGGGCCATGTTGTAATCGTAATCGTAATCGTAACTATGGTTCTCGTGACTTGGAGTAATTTTATTATATGTTTGGCAGTGCAAATTTTACATGAAAGTATGCAAGCCCCCCCCCCCCCACCCGTCCCTGCATAGTTATCCCTCCCAGTGTTCAGCACTGGGCTCACGGCAGCCGAGCAAGAGGTGCCTCTATTGAGTGAAGGTGCATGCCGCCCTATGAGCCTTTATTGGCTCCCATGGGATGCCCTCTTGAACTCTTGGGCTAGTTGGTAATATGCTAATCAGCAGCGCTTCAGCTAAACTTATATTTCCAGTCTCAGCTCTTCAATTATCCTTCATGTTAGATAATCTGCTAATCAAATATTTTCCACATTGTAGAGAAGAGTGGTATATGAAAAGGCATGCCCCCCTACTTGGCAGATACCAGATAAGCTGAAGTTGCATGCACCGCATCCGAATACAAGAGCTTCACCGTGACATACATCACATGCATGCACTCCCACCATCCGTCCGGCACAACAACAATCACTATTTTGAATATGTGTTAAAAGAGACCACTGCACAGCCCTCGGACCGTGCAGCACCCGCCACATGACTCAGTATAGATGTAACGTGAATCAATGCAGAACACTTTTCAACACCATACAAGCGACACAGCAACAACATATACTGCATACCAGTGTTGTCCGTGAGTATCCTTTCCGGCTCTGCAATGCAATGCCTTACGGCATGCTTTCAATCCGTTTCTTGCCCACAACCATGTGTACTGCCAGTAAGTCACCTCAGTCAAGGCTTTCCATAATCAATAGAAAACCACCACAAGAAGCTACAATACACAACTATGACTGCAATCTGAACCAACATACGTTTGCTAGTTGATAAAACCTTAACTGACACTCATGCTGCAGCACACAACTTCGAATATTGTCCCATTGAGCAACAGCAGCAACACCACCAGCACATTCAAGCCTCATATCTGCATTTTGCATTCATGCCTATACCTATCATGCAAAACTACCAGCAGCAAAACCACACGACATTGTCGCAACCACCAGTAACACCAGATGACGACGGCTGCTACTGCATTTCACCCTAGCTGCCATGACCACTAGGAGCAACTTGTTCCATTACTTGCCGTGTTCATTCACGGGTCTGACAGTGCCTTTGCACAGCTCATTTGCAAACCTCATCCGGGCATTCACCTTTGCTTGTTCCTGGTTGATGTCAAAGGGTTTATCTGTCACCAAGCACCGCAGCATAGCCAGGGCAAATACTCCACAGTCACAGCCGTTCCTTTGCTCGGGGATCACCATGCCCGGCTCGGGGTATAGGTAACCCCACCTTGCAGTATTAACAGCCACACCTAGCTTGGCCTGCATGACAAGCAAACAACCATAGTGATTACTATTATCAATCAAAACGCAAGACCAGCAATGCCAATGGCCAAACAAACCTAGGCCACAAACACAAGGCTCCTGATCACAATCACGAAGCCACACAACCGATGGTGGATTTGCCACACACAAGCTGAGGCTAGATGCAACGGCGTGCACACCAAGGGGAAACAAACACCACCACTAAAACCCAAAACCTGCTCCACTTCCATCACACATGGGTGGCGGGGAGGCAGCAGGATCAAGCACCACCCTAGTAGGGGCTGGAGGTGGCTCCCACCACCTAGGTACTGGTGAACCACCATCCTCCCAGCCACTGAAAGGCACCACATAGCGCTCCACATGCTTATCAATAGCTTGCTTAGTGCGCCTTCTACACCTCACTAACCGTTGGCTTTCCCAAGGGTGCGTAAGATCCCACAACCTCTTCCTCCAAGCACTCTTAATCCGACATGAAGCCTCCCAGCTCCCCTCATCTTGACCAAGCACCTTCAGATCTGCACACACGCATTTCTCCCAGGTATGGCGAGGCCTACCCACTGGCCTCGTCATGTCACCATGTAATGAAGAGAACAACGCAATATGCGGCAACCTGCCCTCCTCCATGCGGCCCACATGCCCCAGCCACCTCAGCCTATTTGCTGTGATGTATGCTGACAAGGTGGCTACCCCACATGATTTCCTGATATGCTCATTGGTGTGCCGATCTGACAGCCTGACCCCCAGGATGCTCCTAAGGCAGCTAGAGTGCACCCGCTCAAGCTTTTGCGATTGCACTTTGGTCAGGGACCAACACTCACTCCCGAACAGCAGAATTGGCAACACATATGCCTTGTAACACTTCACCTTCGTAGCCAATGACAGATGCTTGGTACCCCACATCTTTTCAAACTGCTTAAACCTCCCCACAGCCTTACCCCTCCTGATATTCAACTCCACATCCAACCTGCCATCAGTCACAAGCACACTTCCCAAGTACTTGAACTGTGACACCTCTTTTACCACACCCTCACTGATAACCACCTCTGGTCCTTGCTGCACTGGCACATCCCCCTCCTTCCAATCCTTGTCAATGGACAGGATCTCAGTCTTGCTTGCATTGATGCGCAACCCAAGACTAGCAGCAACCTTGTCCATCACCTGCAGCATGACCACCAACTCCTCCCTGCTGGGACTTAGCAACACCATATCATCTGCATACAGCAGAACAGACAACAGCTCCACACACCCACCACTACCACACCCATCACGCTCAAGTTTCCCATCTGCATGATAGGCTAGCTTCACCCCACATCCCTCCGGCATCTGAGCCATTGCCTGCCGAACCACAAAGTCCATGTAGATGTTGAACAGCAAGGGAGCAATGACACATCCCTGCCGCACCCCGCCATGCACATCAAACCACTCAGACACCACACCACCCATCCTAACAGCAGCCTGTGTGCCAGTATGCAAGTCCATCAGCAACTCTATCAGCTTTGTGTGTACCCCGTACACATGCAGGATGCGCCATAGCGTGTCTCGCGGTACAGAATCATATGCCTTACGCAAATCCACAAAAGCCATGAATAGAGGCTGATCGAATGCTACAGACTTAGAGATGACCTGGCGTATGGTGAACAGAGCATCAGTGAGGCCCCTCCCCTTCCTAAAAGCAGACTGGTTATCAAGCAGTTGTGCATCGATATGAGAACTGATCTTAGCCAAAATGACCAAGACATACACCTTCCCCGGGATACTTAGCAAGCTTATCCCCCTATAGCTATCTCTCACTTTGCGCTCTCCTTTGCCTTTATACAGTGCCACCAACAGTGCATGTTTCCACTCTACTGGCGCTTTCCCTGACTCCCACACCGCCAGGGTCATTACTATTATGCAGGTGAAAAAAGCACCGTATTATGCAAGCTGTGCAATACCTGTGCAATACCTGAGCATGACTTCAACCAGTCTCTTTAGTGGGTTGGAGGCAAGGAACTGAGGAAAAATATTGAGACAGAAAAGTGCATCATTCTTGCAGCATCAAGCTGCCAGAAATTCAACCTCATACTGTCGCTCTCTACTGCTTGCCATGGATCAGCGCTCAAGGCAATTGTGGAGTATATATTTACGCATGGCCCAGTCATGAAGAACCACAAAAGCTATGAGCAAACAGTCCTAACCTTACTTTAATCTCGTCTCCAATGTATCTTCCAAGAGCTTTAAGGTAGCCCTTCCCGTCTCGACCACCAAGCGGGTCAAAATAGACCAGCTGCTTCCGCTGAAGGTCTGCCAGCAGCAGCACCCAATGGTTGTTGTCCTTGTTTGCCAACACCAGTAGACGATCAGCAATCTCCACCTCAGGCGTAGGCCAGATCAGCTGGTGCTGCTTGCCATAGCCCCTCACCTGGCAGGGTATTGACAGCCACACATATTTGCACTTAGATGCGACTAACCACAATGTATAATTAAAGAACCTGCAGCTAGGTATTTTTACATATTAGCATTTTTGAAAGAACCTGCAGCTGGGTACATAAAATAAGTAGGCCAAAGCTGTTGTCAAACACAATGCAGAGGCCAATCTTGCTTGCACAGAGATATAACTGCAGCTGCCCTTTCCAATGATGGTTTTCCATACAGGTGCATACACTTTCCATACCGGAATCACAATGAATCCTTCATAACTGCCTATTGTTGCATATGCCATATTGGAAAAGGAGCGAACTCCCATTCATCGCACCTGCTCATACTCATAGCCCTTAGAGGCAATGTACCTCCCAGTGGCACGGTCACGAACAGCATTTAGCAGCTTATCCATGAAGTAGGTGCCATAGATGGCCACTATGGGACCATCCTGGGACCGGTTGGCCAGACACTTCTGCAGCAGCAAGGCATCATTTTATGGACCATTCCAAAAGCCATCATGGACAAGAAAGGGCACCATCAATACAAATGCACCAAGTTATAATGTTTGACAGAGAACATTGCACAGCCCTCGGACCATGCATCACCCTTGGAAAGAATCAAAGTGAGTGAGGATTAGAGACTGAGATTGAGAGCTAACACTACGGGAGACAGAGGCAAGTGGTCCACTGGGTAAACCTTAGATTTAAGTTACATAGCTCAGTCTGGGAGGATGTCCGATATGCATTATGACTGCCCAAAAGCCGGTTCCCTGCCTCACCCTAACCTAAAACATCTGGAATACATTTGCTATGGCATATCATGAAATGAAATGAGCTGAATATGCTGCTCTATCCAGAGCAACAAGTGGTTAAGCAACTTGTGGAGTCTTCTATCGTCAACACACACCTTAACCAAGTCGCCATATGAGTTCATAACATCGTCCAAGTACCACCCGCCAGGACGGAAGGTCTTGCACGCCTTGCTGGTCAGTTCCTTGCCACCCATATTACCCATTGCGACAACAGGAGTAGGCAGGGTCATCATCACTACTTCATCCTTTGCCACACTATAGGCATACTTTCTGAAAATCTTCTTCTCCTCATCACTCGGCGCCCAATATTGGGCACACACACATGGAGGCAACTCCCATGCTGCTTTACCTCTTGGAGGGTTGAGCCACGGCTGGAAGGAATAGAGCAGTAGGCACATGCACGGCTTCAGTGCGGTTTAATGCTCACCTCATCTACCAAAAGATAATGTAGGAAAAGACAAGAGAGTTCACATGAACTAGTCCTAACTAGTCACCAACTCCCGATGTAAACACAGCGCGTGTAGACCAGGACTTCCTACTATTAAAAAGTTAGAACCTTCTTACAGCCCGAAAAGGCAGCACTTACATGCGGAATCAATTCAGCATCACAAGCAGGCCCTTAGCAGGTTGCTACTATGAATTGGGAAGCTTTGTACACTCACCATCTGCACATGTTGCAAAGCCCCCAGAACACCAGCGCCTGGCCTTTGTTGCTGCTGCTGTTGCTGCATAGCCCCTACAACTCCAGCTTTCTCCTGCTGCTGCTTGTGCTGCTCCACTGCTAGCCCTACTGTTGCAGCTTGCCCTTGTTGCTGCTGGTTCTGCTTAAGCAAACCCCCTCCAGCAGAAGTTGTGAGCTGCTGCTGCTGCTGCTGCTGCTGGTTCTGATGTCTCCCTGCTGCTGCTGCTGCTTGTCCCTGTTGCTCCAATACTGGCCTTGCCTTTGCAGCTTGCCCTTGTTGCTGCTGGTTCTGCTTGGGCAAACACCCTCCAGCAGAAGCTGTAAGCTGCTGCTGCTGCTGGTTCTGATGTCCCCCTGCTGCTGCTGCTGCTGCTCGTCCCTGTTGCTCCAATACTGGCCTTGCCTTTGCAGCTTGCCCTTGTTGCTGCTGGTTCTGCTTGGGCAAACCCCCTCTAGCAGAATCTGTAAGCTGCTGCTGCTGCTGGTTCTGATGTCCCCCTGCTGCTGCTGCTGCTTGTCCCTGTTGCTCCAATACTGGCCTTGCCTTTGCAGCTTGCCCTTGTTGCTGCTGGTTCTGCTTGGGCAAACACCCTCCAGCAGAAGCTGTAAGCTGCTGCTGCTGCTGCTGGTTCTGATGTCCCCCTGCTGCTGCTGCTGCTGCTCGTCCCTGTTGCTCCAATACTGGCCTTGCCTTTGCAGCTTGCCCTTGTTGCTGCTGGTTCTGCTTGGGCAAACCCCCTCTAGCAGAAGCTGTAAGCTGCTGCTGCTGCTGGTTCTGATGTCCCCCTGCTGCTGCTGCTGCTTGTCCCTGTTGCTCCAATACTGGCCTTGCCTTTGCAGCTTGCCCTTGTTGCTGCTGGTTCTGCTTGGGCAAACCCCCTCTAGCAGAAGCTGTAAGCTGCTGCTGCTGCTGGTTCTGATGTCCCCCTGCTGCTGCTGCTGCTTGTCCCTGTTGCTCCAATACTGGCCTTGCCTTTGCAGCTTGCCCTTGTTGCTGCTGGTTCTGCTTGGGCAAACCCCCTCTAGCAGAAGCTGTAAGCTGCTGCTGCTGCTGGTTCTGATGTCCCCCTGCTGCTGCTGCTGCTTGTCCCTGTTGCTCCAATACTGGCCTTGCCTTTGCAGCTTGCCCTTGTTGCTGCTGGTTCTGCTTTGGCAAACACCCTCTAGCTTGCTGCTGCTGCTGCTGCTGCTGCATATCCCCAGTTGTAGCAGCTTTGTTATGCTGCTGCTCCCTCAGCCTCCCCGGTGCTGCAGGGGAACTGTGCCACTGCTGCTGCTGCTTGAGCACAGCTCCTGGTGCTGCCACATGTCCTTGTCTGTGATGAGGCTGCTGCTGTTGTGGTCGTGCAGCCGGCACACATGCTCTGGCTGCTGCCCCCGGGGCAGGTTGTGCCATAGGAATCAATGGCTCGGCTGAAGATACACACATGGGAGCAGCCTGGGTCAAGTGCTGCAGCTGAAGGAGGTGCGGGGGGGCACCTCTTGCTGCCGCCGTGCATTGAGGAGCTTTATATGGAACGGGACACTGCTGGTTCTGCAGATGAGGTCCTACAAAATGCTGCTGCTGCTGCCATTGTGGTAATCTCTGTATGTGCTTCAATTGGTCCACCTCATGGTGCTGTTGCTGCTGCTGTTGCTGATGGAACACTTGTTCATTCTGCTGCTGCTGTTGAAACAATTGTAGATCCAACTGCTGCTGCTGCTGTTGCTGCTGCCTATCCCCCTGCCGCTTCCCTCCATGCTCCTGCTCCTCCTGCTGATGCTGATCCTCCTGTTGCTTTCCTCCCTGCTGCTGCTGCTCCTCCTGCTGCTGATCTTGAAACAATTGCAGCTGCTGCTGCTGCTGCTGCTCCTGGAACTCCCTCCCTCCATGCTGCTGCCTATCCCGTTGTTGCTGCTGCTGCTGCTGGAGGTCATCCTTTCCTTCTTCTTCTTGTTGCTGCAGCTGATCCACCTCCTGCCTCTCCATCTGCATCTCCTGCCCCAGCTGCTCACTCAATTCAAGAGAGCTGGGGCTGCACTGTCCCCCCACCAACCCCTGCTGAAATTGCTGCAAACTAGGAAGAGGCCCAAGTAGCTGCTGCTGCTGCCCCTGAGGTTGCAACCACAACTGTGGCATGCCCTGCAGCTGCTGCTGCTGTTCTACCAGCTGCTCACTTGCCTGGAGCTGTTGATGCACCGCTGGGTACCGCTGCAGCAGGGTCTGTAGACATTGCTGCATCATCATATGTGTTTGGTGCATCTGCTGTTGTTGCTGTGCCAACAGCTGAACCACGGCTATCAGCAAAGGGTCTGATTGGCCTGATCCAATCACCCCAGCTGGAGCAGGAGCAGCAGTAGCAGCAGCTAATGCAGGACCAGGAGCAGCAGCTAAAGCAGGAGCAGCAGCTAAAGCAGGAGCAGCAGCAGCACCAGCTAAAGCAGGAGGAGCAGCAGCACCTGGCAGCTGAGTCTGAGGTTGCTTGGTGGCTGCAGCATGGCCTGGAAGAGGTAGTTGTACCTGCAAGATAACAAGGAAAAGCAAAACTGATTTGAACTCTTGCGGTTAACATCGAAGTACGAGCATACCATAAAGATGACTGCCGAGAGCATGCCAGGAACATGCATGCCTAGCAACCCAAAATAGTCACGTCAGCATCCAAAGCTGCTGCTACCTAGCTGCTGCTACCTAGCTCACCCAACAGGGTGAGAAGCTGATGATGTTACAATACAATCTGATTGCTGCTGTGGGGAGTGTACCTTGAAGTGTTGACACCGCATTCACGTTGCCCATTTCATCATTCACGTGGACTATCACATCAATCGCGTGCAGCACATAACCTTCCAGCTCCCTTACCTGCCCTGTTTCCTGCCTGCTGGTCCCTTGGGACGAGCACGGTTCTGCTGCAGCTGAAGGTAAACTTGACGTGAGGGACGTCCGAGGTCGTTTATTGCAGGGCAGTGTACCGGCGAAAGGACGCCGAGCAGGAGTAACAGGTGAATACCGCGCCTGCCCCTAGGACCACAAAGAGACTTGTCAGACGGAGGATGGGGCAGATCATCGTGCAGAGGCAGCTCGTCGGTGCGGTCCCCTTCTTACCCCGCAGTACTTATTCCGGTGGTGGACTAAACACTGGGGCGTACACAAGACCACCTTACAGGAGGGGCAGGTCTCTGTTGTTCCAGGATTGACACGGCCCTTCTCCTGTCGCCCCTGCACATCCCTCTTGAAACATTCCATGCCGGGAGCCTGACATCTTTCGCGCTGCCTGGTCATGCTTCATCACCAGATTGCAAAAACTGAGAGCCAATGTTCAACGACGTAGGCAGGATACGCAACCTACAACTAACAATGGAGCGACATGAGGCGGACAGCCACGGCATACATACCAGACGGGCACCAAAACTGCGACTAGCTGCTCCCTCATCGATCCCATGCTCTGGATCCTAGAAAGGTCGCGTAAAGCCCTTAGCAGGCTGTGACAGGTGGACCAGTCCCAGCTGAATCTTGTCCCAGGTTAACCCCTAGGACCTGGGTCCAGCCCGGTCCAAAAGCCAGGGCTTGGACCAGTCCCAGTCCTATGACCTAGGACCTGGACCGGTTTGGACCGGTTGTAACCCGTCAACCCCTTAATTCGCGGTCCAGAACGTGTACCCCGCTTTCTCGTTTTCCCCCCACTTGTAAGTGATTAGTGCCCTCACCCCTACCCAGTTCTTATATGTGGATAGAAACATAGTAGTGACATAGTAGTGACACCGGTGCCGACGAGTGCCGGCAGGTGCTGACTGCGACACAGGCTGTGGCTTATAGGGCATCCCATGCTGCGCTTAGGGCATCTATGTGAGCACCTCCGTTCGTACCACAAGCTCAGCTCCTTGCAGAGGTGCAACGGAAGCGGCTGGAGCGGACGTTGCGATGGACACTCGGTTCCGACCGGTTTTCCCGAAAGAGCTCTTTCCAGCAAGCCTCCCTGTGCCTAGCATCCAGCATGCGTGTTAGTTATGTGTTTCCTGACGGCACTGCGTTTCGGCCCACAGACTTTAAGCTGCTTTTACAGAAGTGCCTCCTGGCGAGTCGAGGGGCGGACTGGGCGAAATAACTTCTGCCACCAAGCATTTCTTTGCTTGGGATGCTGCATGTTTGTTCTTTATGACCATACCGACAGCAGAGCGTTCCGGCCCACAGGCTTTGCTACGTATTTGGGCACAAGCGAGTGAGTGCCTGGGCAGTCGCTCCTGACAGGTTTTCGCGAAATAACTCTTGCCAGCCTGCATTCCTTGTCCTAGTTCTTTGCGTGCCTGTCTGTTGCGAGCATCTTGACAGAACAGCATTCCGGCCCACAGGCTTTGCTCAGTTTTTGGGCATTATCGAAGCGAGTGGAAGTAAGGCACCGGCCACTGAGATGCATCTGTACACAGCAGCAAACTCTCATAGCCTGTCACAACGCTAAAACTTCCCATACCACCAAACTCCAGAACAATGGCGTTAAGAACGGAGCTACAATTGGTTTTTTCATAAATAAGTATTATGCCACAGCAAAAGGACCACGGCAGGATGCGCGCCCGGAAGCTACCACACAAGACAGCGCCAACCGGTATGGGACCTGAACCCTCCCAAGCTCCCAACGAAGATGGAGCCTTCCCCCCGCCCCTCAGTAACCTCCTTGTGTACTGGCCGCAAAACCGTCTCCAAACTTTGATTGCAACATGGCCTTTCTACAGGGAATGCATAAGGGTTTAACAGCAGAGCACTACACACCTGCATTTGCTTCCACTTGTGTACTAGCAGCTGCTGATGCTCCTCCCCACATCCACCATGCCCTGCTATCAGGGTTCTTTGGGCCCTGACTAGCTTTGCCTTCTTACTTGAACCCACGAGAGTTGATGTGTCCCCTTAATATGTAATTAGAGTCAGGAATGACACGAGACACCCCCCAATGGTACATTATCAACCCAAACGGCACACAAAATTACAGAGTAATCAAAACACGTTGGTGTCAAGAGCACTTGCCATGCCCCATCATCGACACTGTTCAGCTCCAATGCATCAGCTTTCGGCCAGCAACCGCGCCGCAGCACACATGCATCACTCACTCTCACTCACTCCTCTAAATGATCAATAGTCACTGGACAAAAGGACCAAAAACACCCGAGCAAAACTTGTCATCCTGAGCCACCTCAACCAGGGACCTGAGCCCTGAGCTCAGGCCCCATATATCTCCCCAATATAAAATGCAAAAAACTTACCCCCCGACGCCCTCGGAAGCTTTTACTACACTAACAACTCAAATAAAATTGTCAGATAATCCCCAATCCCCCAGAAGCTTTTACCACAACAAATCAAATAGAATTGTCAGATATTCCCGAATTCCCCTCGTGAGCATGATGTGCCCTGTTGGGCCAAATACAACACCTAGGGATTGCATCTAGGAGACTAACTGTACAAAACCGACTGCACTGGGGGGCTCCAGGCAACACATTTCCAAAGAATGGCAAGCTGACAGGTGCTGAGGTCTCTACAAAGACCCAACTTTTTTGGATATAGCTACCACAAAAGAGGGCTGGTCGGGCAAACCGACCAAACATATCTCCCTGTTAATACCCCTCCCTAGATAGTAAGGGCCCAGATACTGCCATACCTCCATCACACCTAGTCATCATGCATCTACTACCAACCAAAGCCTGCAAACCCCAAAGCAACACATATTCAAAGAATGACAGAGTACCTTCCGATGAGGTGTTACTGGCTCCCCTATTCTTCCAGATACTGCCACAAGTCCATCACACCTATTCACGATGCATCTACTACCAACCATCCTTACGAAAGTCCTCTCCTGCAATATATGTTAAGGGAGACCACTGCACAGCCCTCCGGGCCGTGCAGCACCCAAGCATGACGCCAACCAGTTTGTTAGGGGTGAATGACAGTCTCCTGCATTATGAGAGGTACCTGAGCACTTGTACATGCCTACTGCGCCCTAAGCAAAGCCACCTGCAAGGGCTCCAAACAGCTCCATAGTAAAAGAATGACTAAGTGACAAGCGCTGGAGTGACCTCAGCCTTCACTAGCTCCCACTACTTTCTTTAGTCAAGACCCCAACGAACTCCCCCCAGCATACAGAGAGATGGAGATGCTGTTTTCCCATCCCAAGATGCGATGGCTGGCTCTCTCCCACTTGCTGCCGCTCTCACAGCACTGGATATGTGGTTTTAGGGTACCCTAAACCCTGCCTATACCCTAGGCAGGGTAAGGCCCCTACCTTGCTGCTGGTGCTCTCCAAGCCCTGGAAACAGCATCAGCAGCTTGCCATCTGCAACCTATCTACCCTGGTGTGCAGCAGTGCTTCTATTTGTCTCAGTAGCGGCCACAGTGACACATCAACTGCAATGTTTGCAGGGCAGATGCTCAAGCAAGCATCACAAGGAAGAAGCACCGCCCCTGCCCGATCGTCCATGCACAACCTGGCTTCAAATAGAGCACACCACAGCAAACCATGAGCCACTCGGTAATACCCTAAACCTCAGATAAATGCAGACTAAAAGTATGTTCTTGCACTCTCCTTGCAACCTTAGCAAGGATGATGAAGAACATCCTTGATTTCTGCTTCTTTGCAGCACAGAGAACTACAAGTCCCTCCTTTCATTGCACAGGTAACCAATAGATAGTTACAAAAGCTGTGCAGTGATCTATCTCACATATTATTGCGCAGAACCAGCACACCTTCTGACGCCTTCCAAGCATATAGTCCTTGCTTGCCTGCACTTGAAATTCCCCGACTAGCGCCACCAGCCCACCACCCAGCGGCGATCCATTTCTTCTCCACTGTTCTCTAAAAGCCAAAAACACTTGGAGCCCTATTTGATAGCAGATGCCACCCACCACCAGCCACTAACCTTCCCTTGCTTACTGCTAAACAGCTCAACCCAACCCATCCTTGCCACCACCACCACCATCAGCACCACAACCACTCTCGTCAGCTTACCTTCTGACAATCTCTCCATAAGTTTGTGTAAACAACCTGGAGCAGAATGCACCAGCCACCAAAAGCCAGGCTGAATTCTCTGTGAGTAACCAATCAGCATCCCATACGGGCATCCTTTGCCCCCCACGCCTTACATATATGTTCAGAGAGACCACTGCACAGCCCTCCGGGCGGTGCAGCACCCAAGCATGACTTCAACCAGTTTGTCAGTGTGTGTTGAGAGAGACCGAATCGCCCCATCCATATATCCACACAGCTCCTGAGGATGGCAACCCTGCACCTCTCCGCCCCTGCTCTGTCATAACCGATGCCTTGCTCAGTTATACCCCTCAGCACATGTTCCACCTCGCAGTTTCTGCAAGAGCTTGAGGTGCGGGGCCCATGGCACGTTTTGCTATGGCATATCATGAAATGCAGCATAGCCCTCAGCTGTTAGTAGCTACCCCTCTGCTCAGCTGCTACTGCTGCTAGATGAGCGCTAGCAATCAATTAATTAATCAATCAAAACGCAAGACCAGCTATGCCATGACCTAACAAACCTAGGCCATAACACAAGGCTCCTGATCACAATCCGACAAAGCCACACAAGCGATGGCTAGATGCAACGGTGTGCACACCAAGGGGAAAAACAAACAACTTCGCCACTAACACCCAAAACCTGCTCCACTTCCATCACACATGCTAGCAGCACCTCAGAAGGAGTTCTATCACAGGCCATGACAACATGCTCACATCACCATCATCGCACCAACTATAATTACAAAGGCTTTGCTCAATGCCTACAATGATAGATCGCCAATAGGACCCGAACTGAACCATTATACCACCACCACCACCAAAGGGCCCACTACCACCGCCACGAACACAAATCACCCCAGTTGCTCCTAGACCACACTAGTCCACCATATGACCACCCTCCAAGTAACTACCTTGCACCCACTCAAGACCCACTCCTACGAAAGAGCAGCTGCTGTTGTGGTGCATCTGAGGCCCCTCATGAGTGAAGCACCTTCAGATGTCTACTTAGTCAGGTACTAGGGTTTAGGGTCCCACTTAACCCCACCCTAAACCCTATTCCTAAAACCCACCGTATGGTAAAAGCGCAATGTTGGTTAGAAACCCACGTGAGTTTGATGCAGGCCCAGCCTACAAACTACTGTCCGACTACATGCCCAACATATGCTTCAATCAAACGCAAGACAAGCTATGCCAATGGCCAAAGAAACCCATGTCCTACACATTCGGCTCCTGATCATAATCATAAAGCCGCACAAGGGACGATGGACTTGCCCACACACAAGCTGAGGCTAGATGCAACAACATGTCTGCCTTTGGAAATGGTCCTAGTGCATGTCCAGGAGACCACTGCTCCAGAGCAATACCACATGGCCCAAACCAGTGCATGCACTTACAGTAGGCATTCTGGCCCTGGGCCCCCCACTGCACTTCAAGCTTATGGGTAACCTGTGCAAGTCAAGTGTGGTAGATTTGGCTCCAAGCAATACAGACATGCCGGTGGCAATATGACTATTGAACTCTCCTTTACATTGTACCTGGCAGCATGCAGAAAACCAACCATTCTTCAGTAGAATAAGCTCAGGTAAGCTCCATCAAAGGCCATAAAGGTTGCACACTAGGCAGCCAGCACTGCATGACAGAACACACCTTCCCTCACCCGCACTCTCCCCTGCTTTGACTACCAGTACCCCACCTCCAGTTGACCACAGCAGTGCTGCCCTTTCGGTTGATATACTCCAAATGCCACCAAATGCTGATAACAGATGCACATGCTAGCCACACAACCACCTGCCAAAGGCCAACCCCTCACTTCTGCTGTGGAATAACAACTCCTGGTCTCCTGCCATCCCCTACCCTCATAAGCAGACGTACCAAAGGGCTAACTAGCTACAAAGTCCGGGATAAAGATCATGCCACCGCCTTTCCCCTACAGACCCACTTTCCACCCCATGCATGGAAACAGCAATACATACACACCCAGTCCCTCAGCTACAGCACTGCTGCAACAACAATTAAATACTATGGTAACCTACAAACCCCGGTACCAACCCCCCACTCTTGGGCTGGGCTTGTCTGGTGTTATAGGTGTTAGTGGAGAACGGGGTTATGTGCATTCAGCTACCACACTCATGCCCCAGACAGCCCTTTGCCACAGTGCTCCATGCAGCATGTTGCAAAACCACAACAGAAACATGCCATATCAAACCAAGGAAGTATGCTTTGTCCAGTTTCTCCTTGAGTACGATAGAGCATGTGCCAGTGTGATCAGCACACCACTGGGCTAAGCTCAGGACTCACAGGGCCGCCTGCCACAGGACGTCATTTCCCTGCACCAGACAGCATCCATGCAGCACTGTTGCACCACCACAACAGAAACAGGCCATATCAAACCCGGGAAGGATGGTTTGCCCCATTCCTCCTGGGCTTCTACAGAGCATGTCTCAGTGTGATCAGCACACCACTGGGCTAAGCTCAGGACTCACTGGGCCGCCTGCCACAAGACACCATTCCCCTTGCACCAGACAGCCCCTTTGCTCCAATGATCCATGCATGTTGGTGGCACAACCACAATGATCACATGCCATATCAAACCCGCGCAAATTTGCTTTGTCCCGTCTTTGTGTGGGTTTTACAGAGGATGTCTTGGTGTAACCAGCACCACCACTGCTAAGCGCTGGGCTTGCTGGTACATCTGCCACAGAACACCACTCCCAACTCAGCAAAGAAGCTTCACAGGCGGTCAATGAGCATAAGGTGTTGCTGGTCAAAGGAGCCATTGAGCTCAAACCCGTCCCCTATCTTGGGCATCTTCTTGAGTTCACTTTAGTGAGTTCAAGACGATCCAAGAAGAGGGACACCTTTAAGCTCAGTCACGCAAACATGACTAGATTAACTGATTAATGACCATCAGTTGCCATCTTGCCTTCTAATCCACCATACGCTCAGTCTGGAGTACCCATGAGCATGCTCTTCCCCCTACACATTACACATCCCATGCACTTGATGTAAGAATTCACGATCGAAAGAAGAATGGCTTTGGCGTCCAACTATAGCTGCTACCTCGAGCAATATTAACACATGCTCAGTCTGGAGTACCCATGAGCATGCTCTTCCCCCTGCACTGACATTACACGTCCCATGGGCCAGCATAGCGGGTACACAGGAGCCAGCAAACTGTCTAGGGCTGGGCCCTTCCATTCGGTTCACAAGAAGTGCTCCGACAAGCCGGTCAGGCTGGGTGGGAACATACTTACTATACATGTCTGTCAGGCAGTCCCCACAGCAGGCTCATAAAAGAAGTGCCAGCGCCGTAGTTCCATTTTGAGAGCCATGGGCCGCATCACACAAAGCAATTAGCACATATCCTAAGAGTTACAGCAACTCCGTTGCAGGTACCTCCATGCAGGGCCGTATACCAGTGAACCCTAAAACCAGTATACCAGTAAACACTAAAACCAAAACCCAGATTGCAAAGCATCTTGCAAGCACGCCACTCCATTGCCCAACAAGCACACTACAGCTACTTCGTTCTTCTTTTCCCACCGCCCAGAAAAGGCTTGCCCCCTTTCCCCTCTGCCCTCTGCAATTGCCCAAACCGCTCTGCAGAGCTTTTCTTTCTCTCTCCCAGCACCCACCCAGCTCCACAAACGGGCCACCACATAAGCAAAACCCCCCAACTTTGTTCCACCCAGCACTGTGCAGACAGGCCTCTAAGCTGGTGAAATGCGTGCAGACAGCAGCAACTGGACTTTGCTCCCACAAGCATATGCTTCTGGGATGAAACGTACAGATGAGGCTGTCTGCACGCACTCCCCATTCCAAGAAGCACCTCTCTCCCCCCTCTCCCATCCCAGCCTTGATGCCGACCACCATGGCACCTCCACCCCTCAACCCTACCCACCATACCACCTAGGGTTTAGGGTTTGCTAGGGTTTGGCAAACCCTAAACCGTAAAACCCTGCATCAAGGCTGGGATGCAGACCACCATGGCACCTCCACCACGCACCACACCACCACTCCACAAAACAGCTCCCTCTCCAGCCCCATGGGCCACCACATGAACTAGTACCCCCACCCTCATTCCACCCCAGCCTTGATGCAGACAACCGTAACACCCCCCAGCCCCCCGCCAAACCCTACCCACCATACCACCATGCCACCCCCCCAAGGACCACCCTTCCCTCATGCCACCATATTCTTCTTATTCTTTGTAACCCACGTCAACCTAGGCACCGGCAGATGAAGGGTTTGCCTCCCACCAGTGCCCCTCCCACTTCCACTGACTCCAGCCGGCCCCCACCCCATCGGCTCCGCCGGCCGCGCACATCGCATTGCGGCTGCTACTGCCGGCGCCGCCGCCATCGCCTGTGCGCTCGCCATCCTGCTGCTGCCGCTACTGCTGCTCCTCATCAAAGTCGCCCCTGCTACTGCCATCCCTCCATCCAGCCCAACCGCAGTAGCACTTGCGGCATGCTGCCCATGCCGACCTTTGAAACCCATCCTCCGACTTGCTGCAGCAGCAAACGACGCCGTCGCACGAGCAGCAGTGCTGCCTAGCCACATCATATGCCGTCCAAACCCAACAGCAACACCATTCCTGCTACCGCCACCACCACCACCCTCCGCAGCAGCTGTAGCTGCCGTAGCAGCAAACCTCCTACGTCCCCGCCCACCTCCAGTCGCTGCTGCTGCTGCCCCTGCCGCCAATCCTTCCATCACCCCACCACCTCTTGCCGCTGCCGCAGGAGCAAGAAGAGGTCCCCAAGGCTGCAAGAACCACCCCTTACCCCTCACCCTCCCTGCTGCTGCTGCCTCTCCCCCTCCCGCTAGGGCATTCCTCCTCAAAGCCATCGCTGCACCCCTAAACCCTTTGCTAATCTTCTCCCCTAAGACCTGCAACCCCCCTGGAGCCCCCATACCCCTCCCCATCCTCCCAGTCGCATTTCCCCCCACCACCCCGCTATCTCCCACCATCACGAACCCCCCTGCTGCCGCCACCCCGCCCGCAGCCATCCCCCCCGCTGCCAACGGCCGCTTCAACATGATGAGCGATCCCGCTCCCGCAGCAGCAGCAGTAGCAGCAGCCGGAGCAGCAACCGCCGCCCCGCCAGCCGCCGCCAGCAGCGGTACACTCTTAATCATCGGCGGCAGCGAGCTCATAAGCGGTACAGTCAGCGACTTCAGCTGCGCCCATGTGGCACGGCCCGTCATGGCAATCAGCGTCGCAGCGGTTCCGGCTTGGATGTGGCTCCAGTTCCCCACGTCTGTAATAAACTGCGAGCCCTCCATCAGCCAGCCGTGTGGCACCCAGCCCCAATGCAAGTGACGGCTGCGGAAGTGATGGCGCTTCAGATGCTGGGTGGAGCGCTCCACGCCAGTTGCGTAATGCACCAAGTTGTTGACATAATGCCTACAGCAGTAGCAACAGCGAGATACGTCAACAGTGAGTCAGCTGGCAATGTTTGGGAGCCCATTCAGGTAAGAGGGATCCAGCCTCGCTGGCGCCAGCAGTTTAATTTTCAGCTCTTGCATGCTCAATGTGTTTTCAAAGGGAAGCAAGGACAATGGGAACTTCTAACATACATTGTCAGACCGATACCGGACACTGCTTTTTATCTGTTGCAGCTAGCTGCCAATACAACCACAGAGCAAGAAAAACATCCCAAAAGGTACAGTTGCACATGGCACATCCTGCTGAAACAATACTGTGTTAATAATGCTCGAGGGAGCAGCTATAGTTGGACGCCAAAGCCATTCTTCTTTCGATCGTGAATTCAATACAATACTACATACAGGCTGTACAACTGGCTTCTGCAAGGTTGACCCTCACACTCAACCCTCACATAAGCCGCTTTGAGACCCAAGCAGTGCACCCCCCACCGTAACGACCATCCCCAGCCCCACCTGCAGTCACCATTGTGCAGCACATAGCAACCCTCTCATATATGACACCTTCGATCAACTCCCTCTTAATCCTCAAGCCCCAGCAACACTGCACCCCATGCCCAGAGCGCCCAAACCCCATCCCACCCGCAGTCATTGTTGTGCAGCTCATACCAACCCGCTCTTGAACCTTCCATGAACCCTCTCATAAACTGCTTTGAACAACAGCAACACTGCCCCCCCCCCCCTCCAATAGAAACCAGACCCTATCTCACCTGCAGTCATTGTTGTGCAGCTCATAGCACAGCCGCTGTGTGCTGTTATAACATCTGATGTCCTGTAGTGTGAGATGGGTGCGCCCCACATACATATGAGCAGCAGGGAGGCTGTCCAAGGTGTTCTCACGGATCTCACCCATCACACCCCTGCAGCAAACAGCACAATAAGATTTTAACATCATTTTAACTCTATTTCAATGTTTCGTAAAATGCCATAGCAAAAAGTGCATCAAAATGCCATAGCAAAAGTGCATCAAAATGCCATAACAAAATGCCATCGCAAAAGTGCTGTGAAAAAACACTACACAAAGTTCAGCGTATTTAATTTCATGATGTATTTTGCCGTAGGCCCCGCACCTCAAGCTGCTACGGAAACAGCCTTGTGGAAGAAATTGCGGGCTGTTTTCACTATGCAGCATAGAGCAAGCAGCACAACACAAAAGTCTTTCCATGCATGTGGCTTAATCTTTCGGATGGCCTGGCAGCCGCAGCTCTCTAGCGATCTCATCCCTCTCTCCCTGTGGATTTCTGCCTTTCACACATTTTTACAAACTGGTTGGAGTCATGGCCTGGGCGCTGCACGGTCCGAGGGCCGTGCATAGGTCTACCTTATACTATGCAAGTTTCAGAAATGGTCCATGCCTCTCAGCTCCTTGGGAGTCTATGCTCTCTATCTCATTTCAGCTCCCTGATCAGCTCTTCACCAAAAACTAGGTTTCGGGTGGTGTTTGCACCTTGCTTTTTTCGCTACGTCCTGCTTTTCTTTCTACCATAGTACTGCATAACAGAGGCTGTTTTCCTTGTCTGCACTCTCCCCTGCTTTAACTACCGGTACATAACCTCCAGGCCTCCATCCACCCCCCTGCAGCCACTCTACCCTGTGCTCACCTTCTCTTGCCAAGCTGCAGACCTCCTCCATCCTTGCTATTACTACTGCTGCACAATTTGGGGAGTTGAATAAAGGTATCAGGCACACAATTCACACTTCCTTTAATCCATCTGAAGTCCACACGATTTGGAAAAAGGTCTCCCATCCACCCACTCTACCCTGTGCTCACCTTCTCTTGCCAAGCTGCAGACCTCCTCCATCCTTGCCACTGCTGCTGCTACTGCACAATGTGACTCCATCCACGGGCTCATTCCTCCACTCCCCCATCCCCCCATTAGCTGCAAGCTCCAAGCTCGCCACTGGCAGCACTGGGTAAGAGGGGCTGTAATGCATACCCCCAACCCTACCACCACCACTCCTCCCGCTGAAGGTAACAGCTGTCACAGCTGTCACTGCTGCTGCTGATGGCGTACCGCTGCTGCTTGCTGTTGTTACCCCCGCTGATGCTGCATCTCGCCGTGCCTGCTGCAGCAGCTTGGCAAGGGGGCCATTTGCCACCTGCACGTCGCCTCCAAGCGGGCCAAAGTCGAATTGCACGAACTTGCCATCTGGTGTTTTAAATACAGTCATGTAGTGGCAGATGCCCAAGTCCACCATGGACTTACGAGCATCATCAGGTAAAGCTTTGAAAAGAGGGCCGCCGAACTCTGTGAAGGCGCGGGATACTACGTACACTTCCAAGCATATGCATGTACTGCTTTTGCAGCTGGGGCAAACACCTCCGCTGCTGCTGCTGGTAGTGGTGGAGGAGGTGGTGTTGGCTGTCCTGCTGCTGCTGGAGGTGTTAGGAGGAACTTTGAAGGAAGGGGCGGATGCCACTCTCCTCATTCCTTGAAGAAGAGCAATGCTGGTGGCATAGCTGCTGCTGCCGCAGCTGGTGCTGCAAGTGCTTGGTCCTTCTGCTGCTGCTGCTGCTACTGATAATGTCTTTAAGATCGTTGCTGCAGGCGCTGCTGCAGCAGTAGCTGTTGCATTTGACATGGAGGTGGTTACCAACAAAGCTCAGACTGCACAGGCTGTTGCCGCTGGTGACACTGCTTGTGGAGTATGCTTTGGAGTTGCTTAAAATCCTGCTGCTGCTGCTGCTTCGTGATAAACAGCGCTTGGAGCTGTTTTTCTCCTTCGCACCAACGCGAGGGTCAGCGGCAGAACGGTGCTGTGAAGAAACTGGCAAAGGTTCTGCAGCTGCTCTCTCAGGAAGGTGGCTGCTCTTGCCTAAGTAATAGTTCTGAGGGCTGGACGAGTAGCCTCAACCAGCCCCCACAGCTGATTATGGCTGTGTCGTTTCAAGCGAATATGCAAGGACCGCGAAATGCTGACTCGCAGGTCAAGCGCGCCAGCGCAGACGTAGGGCACCAGCGGCCAGTACCGCTGGCAGTTATTCGCTGCTGCTTAGGCCTGCAGCAGTGATGTCAGGTCAGTATGTTGATAGACTATTGCAAGTCTTCACGGGCCTCGTGAGGGCTGCGGTGTCCCTCCTCGCTGACGAGAACATGCTTCTAGCTATGCGTAGAGGTGCTCTTGCCTTTAACTGCTGGCCTGCAGGACCTCTACCCGTGAGCTAGCATGAAGATCAAAGTAACATCTCCAATGAGCTCCTGCTGTAACACCACTGCTTCCCCAACCGATAGAGATGATGCTATCTACTTGCTCACCCGAGCAGTCGCTGAAACTGCAGACGCGGTAGCAACAGCTAATAGTATTATTGTATTTCTTACTATATGGCATTGGCGGTTCAGGAGATAACATAACAATGACGCAAGGGAGGCAGGACGAGAGTTGGTGCGACTGTCAAACCTAGGCACCTACTTGGGAAGCGTTAAAAAAGAAGCGGAGAATCTGTAAGCTCCAGGTGGTCACAGTCGGCAATCAATTGCCTCCAGCACGAAGGAAGTGGCTGCCAAACAACGTTGCTTCTAGGAGAGCAGGCCCAACGAATAATAGACGTTCGCACGGGCGTTACACGGCACTTGCTAAAGCGATCCTGGGGAACGACAATCCAGCCTACGTCTGACTGCTCCAGACCATGTGGCGAGCCACCTCAGGAGGTCGCGGGGAAGCTGGACAGCAGAGGCTTGGCATGGGGGTCGACGCAATCGAATGCATCGAAGGCTCTTCCGAGTGCCACATCGTAATACGCCTACGAGTGACAGGCCAGACTGCCGCGCCCGCCCTGCCTGAGCTTGCAAGAGTAAAGCATGTCTCATTCCAACACAAGGCTTGTTAAGGCTCAACTTCCTTTGGTTGCGTCGTTAAGCATCTCACAGAAAGTACTCTTGGTGATGTGACCAAGTGGAGTGCCCGAAGCTGGCAGGGCCCACCCTCCATGCTCTTCTGTATTCATAAAAAGGGCGCCTGTACGGGCGTCTACTATGACATTTCGTAAGCAGTGACCTGCTTTAAAAAAGACTATGCTCATGTACCAACATCTACTCAGTCAGGTCGAGCAGGCTGATCATGATTTTGGATCCTTCATGATGAACATAGCAGACGTGTCCGGATCAAGGGCGGGCACTGAACTGTTCGGCTAGTGATGCTTGTGTTAGCTGGCCCCAGTGTGACACAGGTACCACATACCTGTACAGAGTGTACAAACTGCCCTGCAGGCAGCATTGCAGCCAGCAGCTAGTACAATACAAGCACCAACAAACCAGGTTACGGTCCGCACGTAGGTCATCACGTGGGGGATTGCAGCCGGGCCCATGCTTTAGCATCTTGTAAGGAGGCCCAAGCAATACCAGCATAGCTGGTCTGATCATACATATGCAGCATACATGCTCGGAGATTGGGTACAGGTAATCAAAGCAAGGGAGAGTGATGCATACATGCTGCACGACATTGATTTGTATCGGTATTAGTAAACTTCAAGATAGGGGAGAGGATAAGCGCCATAGCTGTCTGTATATCAATGCGGTGAACTGTGCTTAGTCTGTGCGCACACTAGGGGCAAGGCAGGACATCTTGCAGGACATGAGATGCTTAAGGCATCTCAATGGTGTGCTTATGGAGAGAGCATGCAGCAACTGCAATACATGCTTTAAGAGTTGGACCTGTACGTTAAAATTGGTTTGTTTGTTTGTTCTGCTGCTCATGGCAAGGGCAATCCCATCCAGCTCATGAGTACATCCTGTCTGCACCACTCAAGAGCAGCAAGCAGAATCGTTCTGCTCTGCAAGTTGGAGATATGTGTCCTTCACCACACATGCAAGTCTAGCACTGCAAATGCTCAATGGTCAAATCAGGCACTAGCAGTGCATACGTCCAGTCCAATGAGGCATTCCCCATCCAAGTCTGCACACACAGCGGGACATGGGCCCCACTGATACACAGATTACAGATTACAAGTTGGCCCCACACCGGGGGCGCCCGTAACGGAGCCAAACTAGGCTCCATGGGCATCTAACTCAATACCAAACTCATCAACAAAGTCATCGTAATCAGACGAAATTGTATCAACCTTGTACTCAACCAGACCTAACTCCTGAAGCGTCTCACTTGTCACATATGGATGCAGGTCCGGTGCCTCAAAACGCCTATAGTCCACGCACTCTGAAACGAAGGCAGCAAACACACACCATCATAGAGTAACACAAGGAATTTTCTGATGAGGATGGATGTGCCTCAACAAATAAGCTAAAACAAGCGGGCAGTTGTTGTCCCTGCCCTGCATGCTCCAGGAACCCTAAGCAGGCTGACCTCAGTACTCATATGGGGTTTCCGGCTGGGTGCCAAGCCAAGTCTCTGTTAACACTACACCTGAATGGACCGTGGTTACGGGATCCTTCATACTGCTGCTTATTCTGCTGCTACTGCTGTTTGCTGGGTCTGACTTCTGCTGCTTCATACTTGTGCTTCTTTCTGAGTAATCACACATGTCGGTGAATGTGAGGAAGATGCTGACACGTGATCCTCACTAGACACCACGAGCATACTCCAAGTTGGAACCAGAGCCTCTGCACTCACCCAGCACTGTAGCACACCCTGAGGTACGTTCTCAATGACCAAGAAAAGCCATCAAAAATGAACACACATCTTGCACACATACCCAAAAACGATCCTAAGCATTTGCTATGCAGTCCCACCCAGCAATCAGGCCGCCTACCTTGCTGTACACAAATTTGAGGCAGGTAACGGGCCGGCAAAGCCTTTGTGACATTTATCAGGGTCCTTCAGGTTTGCTTGCTTTGCCCTGGCCGAGCAGGCCGTGCGGGTTTCCCAGTGATAACCGTGTGACACAGTAGCAAAATTTCATTGTTCAGAACTAAGCATGACATGAATGAACCCAATGCCAACAAGATATGCGGGTGCTAGCATCAGCCATCCTAGCAGCAACACAACATGCACTTTTGCAGTCCGTGCAGCACTGATGCATGAGGAATGACCAATCACCATTGGTACACGTCCCAGGCATGCACAGAAGAGTAAACAAAAACCCCTAGGGCAGTCCACAGACTGGGTGTGTTGGAAGGCTTGCCAAACCGCAACCCTGTACAACCCCTCAATATGAAAATTTCAAAGCACTGTAACTAACTTTACGTCTTTACATCAAGAAACTCTTCGCACAATCCCACGCTGAAGAACAATACACGGTCTCCTCACATAGATCTCTCCCCCCGCCCTCTCTCTCTCCTAATACTTCAAGTGCAAAGGCTGTGTTGCACTGCTGCACATAAAACATAGGTCACACATACACCGCAGCTAGAGAGCTGCGCAGGGATACAGCTGCATACCGTATGCTGTCGGACAGCACTTTCAGTTTGCCAAGCTAGATAGAAAGCTGCAGCAGACAAGAAGCTGTAATTAACTGCATTAGACGTGCAGTGGGCCGACAGACCGAAATCACGGTCTCAAATTTATAAGAAGGAAATAAACCCGCAGCCAACACAAGGCTCAAGGGGTTTCGACAAAACCAAACTCACTAAGATCCACTTCAATCGACTCAAACTCCTCATTATCACTGCTAAAACATCACCACACCTTTTCACATCACTGACTCAAATCTGTCAAGTTGTCATTCAAAGAACCACTCAATATCAAGCAAGGCCACATGGCAACTTAGCTTCGAGAAAAGCAGCACCACTACGTATAAGGATCCATCTACAGGTACTTAACCCCTACAACCCCCTACGCGCTGCACACCACAAGCAGGTGGGCGATACAAACTCAGCAAAGCACGTGTCGGGCTGCAATAAGCAGCACCATGAAATACAAAAAGATGGGGTCCATAGCACCCGTGCCAAATGTAGCCTGCAATAATCGCATCAGAATGCAGGCCGTCAAACCAAAGTGACTGGCTGCACCCCTCACTTCGAATTCAAGTGTGTTTAAGGCCACAAGAAGTCAGCCGCACTATCCATATCTGTACCAAGCCAAACTTTTGTCAGTCTGCAACTAGTATCTTGGCAGGCTTCCAATTCCACAAGGTGACATGCTGCAAATAACACCATATTACACCCAAGCACTGCTTGGGTGAATGGCATTCAATCAGATGTGTGCCCGCCACTAGCTCCATATCTGCATTACTCAAGACGAGCAGAACCTGGATATGTCCCACACCACACAAGTGATGTCCAGCACCCAAAAATCTGAATGGTCAAACCAGGCACCAGTGAGTGCATATGTCCAGTCCCGGGCACCGAGGCCACCCCATATCCCACTCCACACACCCGGACATGGGCCCATACTTCTCTACACCATACTTTAACAAAGAAGTGGTGTGCTGAGGATGGATGTGTATCAACAACGAAGCTGGCGCAAGTGCCGTGCCGTCCCTGCTGCATGCTCCAGGAAACATTGGTAGCGGCTTGAGGCGTGCCCTTCCTACTTGTCATGCGGGGGGCCGGCTTGTGCGCACCTAGCCAACTCTATCTCAATTTCTTCCTAAACCCTCCGAGTGGGCTCTTCCACTACCTTTGCCATGTACATGTGCTTCTTTCTGATCATTGCGAAAGCTGCGAAAGCAACAAAGATGCTGACACATGAGCCGGAAGTAGACACTACGAATAACCAATTTGCAACCAGAGCCTCTCCATTGACCCACCAGTATGACTGTAGCACAGCCTGAGGTATGCTCTCACATACCAAGAATAAGCCATCAGCTACTAACACAGTCCCAAAAACCATCCTAAAGTCACCAAAGTTGGTTATGGTCTCCACCCACTTATCAGGCTCTGCCCACTTGTAGAAGGCTCCAAAGAGACACTGACTGATCTGCAATGACAAGCCACTGAAGAGAAGCAAGTAAGCCAACACTATGTACTCATCTGGACTGACCTCAGTAACTGTGGTGAAAGCAGCCAGGTTAATGGACAATAGTGCTGCAAAGACCACGACAACGGAGGTCAAAAGTTTGAGAAGGACCAGGAAAGCGTTTATGCCTGAACGAAGCCACTCAAATGGCTGGTGAGGTCGAGTTTGCTTTGTGGATCCCCCAGTGATTATCTTGTAGCAATTCTTGTGGCCCAGCATATTTAAGCATATAAAGGTCCAGCTGCTAACAAAGTATGGTACTACAAGCAGCCATCCCAGCACCAACACAATACGCAGATTTCCAGTCTTTGCTGCACTCATGAGGAATGAATAATCACCATACATGTCCCAGGCGTGCACAGCATGGTAAAACAACACCTCTAAGACAGTCCAATCCATAGGACGTCGACCACTTTCCTGGAGCCGGACCCCAACCCGCCTCAAAACACCCCTCCAAGCCTGCCCAATGGCCTTCCCAAAGGCCTCAGCCAGGCGATACCAAAACGCAATGGGTGTAAATACAGCAATGCTCAACAAGACAGCACACACACCAATACCTATGCCCCAAACTTTGACTGCAATTCTGCATCTGTAGTGCACACCATCCTCACCACATGTGGAAGCCCTATCAACTTTCCTCATGTGAGCATCATATTGAGCGATGGCAACATCCTTTTGACCACTTGTGGTAAATTCCAGGTCAAGTGCTACACTGTGGCAGGCATCCCAGGCCTCTTGGCTCCGAAAGGTAGATATGGCCTGAAACCGAGAGGAACCACAGCTGCAGTTCATTGCATCGGCAGGGTTGCAGTACTTCCTGGCTGCGACCTTGAATCTTCCGTGGCGAAGCAGAACACACGATGAATATGCTATATCATTAGGAAGTGCCCTGACGAGGTTCTTTAAGTCAATGGCGGTTTCAAAACCGAGCCAATAGGCGACCAGCACCCCAACCCAAGGGCCCTGCTTGCCAACCGACTTGAGATCAAGCTGAACTCCCGACCCCTGCAACAGAAGAGGCGGGCTCGTATCCTCCACGGTGCTCGCAGTCACCCTCGCTGGGAGCTGCTTGATGGGACCACAGAGCCCAGGATTTAGGGATAGATCTGTCCAGTTACGTGCAGGCATGAAGCTCGCAGGCAGACGGCCAGACACGCTCTGATTTTTAATGCTGAAGAATTCCTCGTTTTGACAGCAGGAGCCCAGCAGTTCATCGAGGGTGTCCTGGCCACAAACGGAGCGGGAGGAGGAGGCATCAGCGGGCTTAGTTTGCATCAGCTGTCTTGGGTGGCATTGCTTGAAGGAACCTGAGCTGGCCGCCAAGGGGGGTAGGGACATCTTCTCCAAGGGTACTAGTTGTGCGCTGAGCAAGCACCGAATGGCTTATGGTGGACAATTGGGCTGTGACCAGCGCTAAGTACAGCAGCAGCATTGCCGAGGCATCCATAACGGAAGAACTCACAAATACTACTAAGGTAGACGGATAGGAGCCGACGGGTAACGAGGAAAAACGCGGCGGCTAAGAGGTAAACAGGTAGGGAACTCACTGAGGGCCTCTAGTATGTACCATTGTGTCTAGTGCTCACTTTGGACCACCAGCCATCGACCACTCGGGACCAGGACGTTTAGCCAATTGGGGATTTATATCAAACACAACTCTGGAGATGGGGCTTGACCAACTCCTCCCTCGACCGACCCAGTGCGCTGGCTTGGCGGCACCTGCACCGTTAAGGTCCAAGTGCCTTTCACGGAGGTGGCGGCGGGGGGCGGTGCCGGAAAGGCTGAGTGACTGACGGGTTGTGAGTAACTCTTGAGTCACCGGCGGCCCAATGAAGCATAGCCTGTGGGCTTAGTTACACATGAGTAGTTGGCTTTTGTCCGGCGTCTTCTAGGACGGGTTTCGGTCACTGGCCCTGCGTGGGATATCAAACACCGTAAGTAACGAACCTACTGCAGAGTACCACAGTTCAGGCCACACCCAGCCGCCGGCCAGTGCCGGGACAGCTACATACTATGATGATTATATTGATGAGTCTGGCATGGTGTATGAGAGAGAGAGAGAGAGAGAGAGAGAGAGAGAGAGAGAGAGAGAGAGAGAGAGAGAGAGAGAGAGAGAGAGAGAGAGAGAGAGAGAGAGAGAGAGAGAGAGAGAGAGAGAGAGAGAGAGAGAGAGAGAGAGAGAGAGAGAGAGCTACGCAAGGAGGGGCGTGAGGTGCCCTCCCGCGTAAGATTAAGGGAGGGGCCCATTGGTGTAAGGATTACACTGGGCCAGCCTACCATAGGATAGTTACATCCGTGGGTAGGCTTCCGCCCACCCGCCTTTGTTAGCTTACTTTCTTGTAGTTCCTCCTGTGCCATTGAGGCTCTTTGGGCTTTTCCAGTTTTCTTTTTGTTGTGTATATGCTGTGTAAGGACTTAACTGCTGCAGTATGTACTTCTGAAATGCATTGCTTTAGAGCTTGCCCTTTGATACCGAGGGCTTGAAGATTCATGGTGGTACTGTTGTATATGGTGCCTGCAACTCCGACAAGCAAGGGATAGTACCATACTTTGGCAGTGGGGTCTATGTCTTTGATTTTGTCAATGAGTACTTGGTGTTGATAATCAGCTTTGCTTTGCTGGCCTGTTGGGTCTGAATCCCTGGAGATCTTGACCTCTATTATCCAGTACTCTGCTGGGTTGTTTCCATTCTTGGGTTTGTAGAGCATAACATCAGGGCGCTTGTCGGTGGTGCCTTGTGCTTGTTGCACTGCCTCCTATACTCTAGTAGTCCCCTTGGAAGGAGCTCCCACGGGATGTTTCTAGACTGGTGGGCCATGATGCCGTCTTCTGCACAATTTTCAGTTGATCCAAGGTCCATTTGAATGACAAATGCTCCTTTGCGTCCCCTTAACACTCTTGTCATGATTAGTCGGCCGACCTTGTTATGCCTGTTGATGTACATTCTTTTCAAAGCTGGGCATCCTGAGGCTGTGTGGTGTCCGCCATCCTCGTCACCGCACAGGAGACATTTGCTACTAGGTGCATGTCCACACCTATAGGCCATCTTCCTTGTCCACATGGTCCCGTACCGGTAGCGCAAAGCGGTTTTTCGTTCTGCATACTTGATTTTTCCCGAGGTCATGTACTCGTTGCTAGCAGGCAGGTCCAGTCTTTCCTCAATCCTTTTAAAAGCCTCGAAATAACAAATAATAATGGTGTATGATGCCCATGGAGCCTAGTTTGGCTCCGTTACGGGCGCCCCCTTTGTGGGGCCACTTTGTAATCTGTAATCTGTATCTGTACATACTCATACTCATACCGGTTGGTTTGTGACCCGCCTGCTGTGCCGATCGAGGCCTACCTGCTTGTGAGAGCTAGCATACCGCCACGTGACGAATACCAGGCATGGCCGTATGGCAGTGTCTAACACTCCGTGAGCACCTCTTGAATGAGACCATTGTAGTTTTTGGCCCGATTTGAACGCGAAGCGTTCGAGAGGGCCATTGGGAGGGAAAGGATAGAAGCGGGTAAGGGCGATAATGTGATTTGGCACTCGGCTAATATGATACGTCACCGCCGACTTACCAGGTCTCCGGTTTTGTGGTGGGAGTTTTTAGGATCCTAAAAGTTCACCTAGCAGCATGACGAGAGGCACGTATGGTGGCCGCTTGGAGAAGGCAACATTGTAATAAAGGCCACAGTGTACGACGGAGACCATAATGTGATGGGTTGTCGTCCAAAAGATCTCGTGCCTTGAGTAGTTAGTGGTTTAGGGACTATGTTCGACTGCAATGGGTTGTTCGGGTCGACGGCAGGCGAAGCAGCGTTCTTGGCAAAGCAAGGCATTCTTGCAGCGTGTGTGAATATGTTTTTAGCGAAGCTGTACCTATTTTGTCGTTGTTTGCCGCAAGTTATTTATGGGTGGCAGGATCTGGTCATCGACGATCGACTGAAAACTGTGCAGCACTAGTACTACCTGTGGTTCACGATATAACATCTTCATTGCGTTTGAAGCATGCCTTTGCCGTTCAGGACACACATATAGCATAGCCTTGGGCACCCATGTGCACTTCTGGGTACATATCTAGCAGAGCATGGGCAGCCATCTTCAATCAACTCGGTCAAGCATTTCATTAGCAGCAGTCAAGCTGAATCATGCATCCCAAATATCACAACGGTACACGCTCAGAACCACTCTGTACCAGATCGGGCCATAGTACAGCACACAGTGCTTACACCTTACAGTCTCCATGCAGACCCGCCTTCTGCACATTCGACTAACTAATCGGAGTGCCAGAATCCCACTAATAACCACACACATGAGCAAAACATTGATTAGTTTTGCGTGTGATAATGACAAGGGACCTTCATACAGGCAGGGGCCCCTCCCTCTCAGCTCCCAATCAAGCAGTGTCAGCTTTCATCACCATTCATGTTAGGTATATCAAACATTACTGACCAGCCCTTCTGCACCCCCGCCACACCACTCCAGTGAGATAACCAATTGGCCCCATCCTGAGGGGCACGCGAGAGGAGCCAACCTCAGCTCCATGGGCAACTAAAGAATGAAGTTACACTATCATCATCAAAGACCACTCCCCACAACCCGCTTAAATGCGCCACCTCAGCACCTCAACACCAGGAAAGCAAGCCAGCTGGTATGCATGTACCACCTAGACGCATCGATGGACATCTGTCAGCTTAGCGTAGATCATCTCTACATACATCCAACATCTCCCTTTAGTCTAAACATCAGCATGTACAACATCCATCATTCAGAGACCTCATATATGGTTAGCAAGATGAGGCATGACCTCAACAACATGCATCATCAGCACTTCACCCAACTTAGCTTACTTTCCAGTCTCATCCCGGCTTCATTCACCATTCGTGCTAGGAATATCAAACATGTACCACCTGGAAAAGAAACTGGGTTTCTCACGACATAGTCCCCAGGCACATCTCTCATTGCCGCTACGCCTTAATAGTGCTTGCCTTGTCCTCTACGTTGTAATCCCTGTGAACCTCAACCCCAAACCAATGGAAGTTCCTAAAACCCAACCCAGAAGTAAGCGCCAAGCATACAATGCTGTGCAGATGCAAGAGGTATACTGCATGCACACCTACGAATAAACCCTGATTCACTCCTAACCCTACACCGGGTGACTGGCCCCCTTTCCCACTGCTCGCCTTATTTGATACACCGCTGCACACATCTCTTTCTGATACATCCCTCTGTCAATTGTCAAAGCAAACAACACAGCTTTTGGTGGAGCGCCTTCAGCAGGAGCAACAAATCCACCACAATCATGTCCACACAGCTACCATTCCATTCACATATTCATCCACCATACACATTACAGTTTAGACATTACTAAATGGCTTCCTGGAAGTGGGGCACCAGTGGGGCAGCGCCACCAATTAGGAGCCAACTTTACGCTCCCAACGGTATACTCAAAAGCTCATGGCATCCAAGATTACAACTTGGCTGGCTCCAGCCTACCCCTTGCTCCCTTTTCTGGACAATGCACGCAAGGCCAGCCCATACAGCAGTACTATACGAAGCTTTCTCCTCACCACCTCAACCTGCACGCAAAAACCCATTCGGTCACTCAAAATCTTTGTGGGAATGTTTGTCCCCAGCCTCTAATGACTCTAATACATATACCAGCTCCATTGCCGATGTACACCACAGGCACTAAGTAGACGGTACGTCACTAACACCACACAACCAGTTCAATTTGCAATGCTACAGACCAAACCCCTCTAAGCAAAGACCGACATTGCCATTCACTTCTTCTCAACGCTCTGCGACCCCCAAATGCCATACACTACTTGTGGCCTGGCTGTGAACCCAATGCCGGCCACTCTCCCAACCCTCCTAACACACCCTTCTTGCCACCCTCTTCCCTCATATTTCCCCCATGTTTCCCCGCCCCCCCTCTCGCTCTACTCCGCCTCACAGACTGCACACCCTCAGCATGTCCTTTGCCTCCCACCCCTCCCTGCTGCTCGAACCCTCTGTCTTTCCCCGCTATTGCTAAACCCTTAGACCCTGCAGCACCTGCTGAGCCCCAAGAACCCCCTTGCCTAAACCCTTGCTCCACTCCTATTGACCCGTGCCTGGAATCAGAGGCACCCCCAAGGTAAGACCTTAAAGCTCCAGACTGCTGTCCCCTAGCCCCACCCTCACTAAACCCTCGTCCTGCAGTGTCTGTAGAACCCCAGGGGGACCCCTCGCCACTGCTGAGGGTCTTAAGCTGGAGAAGCTTCCCTTTTACACGCCGCCCACCCGGTCGTACTTCCCCTGCCTGCTGCTGCTTTTGCATGTGCCCCTTGCCCTGCCCCTGTTCCTGCTGATTCTGCTGTGGTGGCTGCAAATGCCCCTGCTGCTGCTGCTGTACCTGCCTCTCCGCCTCCTCCACCTCCTGCTGCTGTCCCGGCTGTGAATGCCACTGCCCCTCCTGCTGCTGCTGCCATCCCTCCCTCCCTGCCTCTTCCTCCTGCTGCGGGTCCTGATTAACCAGCTCCACCTGCTCCCCCTCTTCTTGCACCTGCTGCTGCTGCTCTCCCTCCCAGGCTGCGTGTCGACAATCTTGCTGCGCCACCGTTACGTCATAGCCGCTAAATCCTACCTCCTCTTCCTCATTACCAGCAGCGTCAGGTCCATGAGAATATTCCTCGCCTCCGTCCACGCCCTCCCCTTCTTCCCCCCATCCCTCTCCCTCATAATCCTCATAACCCCCCTCCTCTTCTCCATACCACTCTTGATCTCCCTCATACCCCGCCTGCACCCCTTCCCCCTCCCACTCACTCTCCAATGCTGTGGTGGCTCCCCGCCTCACTGCACCAACACCCCCCTCCTCCTCCCGCTGCAGCTGCTCTTGCAGCATCTGCCAGTCGCCTTGCCGCTGCTGCTGTCCCTGCCTTTGCTCCTCCTCCTCCTGCTGCTGCTGCTGCTGATGGGGTTGCTCATACTTTCCAACCACGCCCTGCCACCGCGCTTCCAAAACCTGGTAAGCCGCACGGGAGTCAAACAGTCGCTTTGCATCCCGCCCTGACTCCCAAACTTCCCCAGCACCTCCTCCTGCTACAGCTTCTGCAGACATGGCTACAGCTTGATGTAGCCCCTGTGGGCCAAGCGCTACTGCCAGCTGGCGAAGAAAAGTGCTGCTACTGCTGCTACTGCCATCACCCGCAGATGATGGGAGAGGGCGAGCGGCAGCAGTAGCATTTTGCGCGACATCAGCATTAGCAGGAGCTCCATTGACTGCAACACCCAAGTTGGTATTGGCCGTGGGGCCAGCCTGAACCAGCTGCTCCTCCTGCTGCTGCTGCTGCTGGTGGTGGTGATATTGGTATGCATAAGTATATGCACCCATCTGCTGCTGCTGTTGGTAGTACCACCAATACTGCTGTTGCTGCTGCTGCATATGGTATGCTTGCTGCTGCTGCTCCTGCCAAGTCTGTTGCACCTGCTGCTGCTTCTCCTGCTGCTGAGGTAGCACCTGCCGACTGCATTCCCCCTCCTGCCCCTGCTGCTGCTGCTGGAGCTCCGATGTCAAGCTGCTCCGAATGGGCCTAGCATCATCCCCTGCACTGCACTCCTCGCCCCCAAACCCCAGCCCTGCACCCTGCCCACCTCCACTCCCAGCAGAAGGTGATGCTCCTGGTGCTGCTACAGCTGCTGTTGACCACTTAGGGCTCATGCTACTGCTACTGCTGCTGCTGGTGCAGCTTGGGCTACTGCTGAGCAGCTGAGGCGGCAAGTCGCCAAACTGTAGCGGTGGGCGGTGATAAACCTCTCCCCCCTGCTCCTGGTGCTGCTGTGGTTGTCGCTTACAATACCCCCGCTCTTCTTTGCTCTCCTCCTCCTGCCACTGCTGCTGCTGAAGAGCTTCTTGGTAGCTGGTTACCCTATCCACCTCCTCGCTCTGCCTCAGGGCTTGCCAGGTTTCAGCATACCCATCCCGTTGCTGCTGCTGCTGCTGAATCTGATGCTGCTGCTGCTGTGAGTGCCGCTGCTCTTGCTGGCGAGGGAGCTGCTGCTGCAGCCGCTGCTCCCCCGCCTGCTGCCCGCGCTGCTGGTGGCCCTCCTGCTGCTGCTGCTGCTGTTCCTGCTGCTGCTGTAACCGCTGGTACTCCTGCTGCTGCTGCTGCTGCAAAGCCAGCTGTTGCTGATGATGCTGATGCCACAACCACCACTGATAGTTATGCAAGGCATGCACATACGCCTCCTGCCAGGCAGCAGCAGCCGCAGCAGCTTTAGCAGCCTCAATCGCCTCTTGAGCTGCAGCAGCTGCAGCCGAGTCCATAACAACATAAGAAACTACTGGTACTGTCCCATCTGCTGCTGCTGGCGGCTGTGCTAAGGGCATGGTGGTAGCAGGAGCAGGCAGCACTGCAGCAGCAGATGCTGATGGTGGTCCTTTGGGAGGGGTAAGAGCAGCAGCAGCAGCATTAGCTGTGCTAACAGAAGCAGCACTATGTGATAGAGCTGCAGCAGGCATTCCTGGTGCTGGTGCTGCTACTACTGCTGATACAAGTTCATCAACAGCAGCACTGCCGCTTGCACTCCCTAGTCTGCTGGTGCTAGCACTCCTTGGTGTTCCAGAACCACTCCCACTGCTTCTGCTGCTGCTGCTTTCATTGCCAGTGGCCGCATTTGCCTCATTGCCAATAGTAAGAATGTGGGAACTTTCCTGTGGTGGGAAGAGCTCCTTCTTAGCTGCTCTATGCTCATCTTGCTGCTGATGTTTCCCTATCTCCTCCCCACCCCCTTGCTGGCCCCACTGCTGCTGCTGCTGTGGGTAGCTATCAACCGGAGCTTGGGGTTCAGCAGCATTAGCACCCATGTCACCTGCCCTCACACCGGCTGCGGGCTCATGGACATGCTGAGCGACTTGTTGCTGCTGCTGCTGATACTGTTGCTGCTGGTACTGGTACTGATGCTGCTGTGAATATGCTGCACCAGTGTAGCCGTGGTAAGAGGGGTAGTACCCCATGCTTGCAAAGTAATGGTACCACTGCTGCTGCCGCTGCTGCTGCTGTGCCTGCTGTTGTGCGTACCAGCCCTGCTGTGGTTGCTGGCCATCAGGCTGCTGCTGGTGCTGCTCTTCCCCCTGCTGCTGGTGCTGCTGGCGACGGGGTAGGTCATCGGGGTCCATTTGCTGGGCCTCTGGCTGCTGCTGCTGGTAATGCTCTTGCTGCCAATGCTGCTGCTGCTGCTGCTGCTGCTGATGTTTCCCCCCTTGTTGCTGCTGCTGAGGAAGGTCGCCTTGGTCTATTTGTTGGGCCCCTGACTGCTGTTGCTGCTGCTGGTAATACTGCTGCTGCTGCCACAGCTGCTGCTGGTGGTGCTGCCAGTACTCATATTGCTGCTGCTGCTGCACATACTCATTATGCTGCTGATACTGGCCCATTGCCTCTGCTTGCTGCTCCTGCTCTTCCTGCTGCTCGCCTTCATGCTCTTGCTGTTGCTTCCTCTTCTCCTGCCACTGCTGTTCTTCCCCCTCCTCCTGCTGCTGCTGCTGCTGAGATTGCACCTCAACCAGCTGCTGCTGGTCCTCGATGACAGTTGCCAAGCTGCTGCTTTTCTGCACACTTGGCAAGGCCTGCTGCTGCTGCTGTAACTGCTCCTTCTGCTGCTCCTGCACAGCTGCTCCGGTTGGCTCCTGCCATTGCCCCTGCTGCTCCTCCACCCCCAGCTCCAGCTGCACTTGCGCCTCATGCTCACTTTGCCACTGCTGCTGCCACTGCTGCTGCTGTGGTTGAAGCCTCACACCTACCATAGCCTCTTTTGGTTCCTCAGCAGCAGCACCATGCTCGCTTTGCCACTGCTGCTGCTTCTGAGCATGAGTGGTACTGGCGGGTTCTGACGCAGGCACCTTGGCTACCCAGGCATGCCGAGTGGGCTCATCCTTGGCCACTTTATTCTGCTGCTTCTCCTGCTTCTCCTGCTTATGCTGCTGTTGCTGCTGCTGATGCTGCTGCTGATGCTGCCTTGAATGGCTGTCTGCATTCTGCTTCTCCTGCTTGCATGAATAAAGCGTCCCAGGTTTGTCTTCCCACTTCTGCTGCTGCTGCTGCTGTTGGTGGTGGTGTTGCTGCTTACTGTGGCTTTCCACATGCTGCTTCTGCTGCTGCTGCTGGTGGTGCTGCATGGCTGCTGCCTTCCCCTGTTGCTCCTGCTGCTTCTGCTGCACCAGTTTCTTGCCCTGCTCTTGATGCTGCTTGCCCTGCACCTGCTGCTGTTTCTGCCCCTCCACCTTGCATTTGTGCTCCTTTCTACCAGCAGCATGCTCCTCCTCCTCCTGCTGCTGCTGCTGCTGGTGCGGATGGTGCTGGTTGGGCTTGCTCTTCCTGCTTTGCAGCTGGGATGATCCTGTGGCTTTGGGCTCCTTTTGCTTTGACACAGCCACTTTGTGCTGCTGCTGCTGCTGGTCACCATGCTGCTGCACCTGCTGCTTCTGCTGCTGCCTCTCCTCCACGTGCTCCTGCTGCTGCTGGGCAACCTTGGCTTTACTGCGCTGTCGCTGCGGGGGCAGTTGCTTTGGCGCAGTTTGTTGGCCCTGCTGCTGCTGCTGCTGCTGCTGGTGATGGTCCGCACTGCCAGCTGATAAACTGCTGCTTCTTTGCACATTCGGCAAGGCCACCTGTTGCAACTGCTGCTGTAGGTGCTGCTGAACTTTTGCAGGTGTCCCTTGCCCCTTCTCATGCACTCTTAATTGAGGCTGCCCTTTACCACCCTGCTGCTGCAGCTGCTGCCCCTTCCCATGCTGCTGCTGCTGTGCGTCCGACTCCTGATCCTTGGCTAACTGTTGCTGCTGGTTCTGTCGCGCCCTTCCAGGGGCATCCCCTGTGCCCTGCTTCTGCTTCCCTCGCTGCTGAGGGGGCAACTGTAGCTGCTTCTGAACCTGCTGCTCTACCGCTGCCCCTTTCGCCTCTCGCTTCAGCTGTGCTGCTGCTGCTACTGATACAACCGGCTTCCCCTCCTGCCCCAATCTTTGGTCGTTCTGCTGCTGCTGCTGCTCGTTGTGCTGTTGTGTAGCTTGCTGCTCCTGCTGCTGCTGCACTGGCTGCTTTGCACCCATGCCGCTACCAGCACCAGATCCAGCTTTGCTGATATGAACCCCAGCCTTGGCAGCTTTGCTACAACTGCCACCAACACCATCAGCAGCAGCACCAGATGCAGCTGCAATAGCTGCCTCCTTTCCTTCTGGTGCCACCACCAGCCCAGCTGATTTTCCACAACTGCTACCATCGGCACCAGCAGCAGCGGTACTGGACTCCTGCACTCCTGGCTGCTTCACACCGGCAAGTGCAGCATCAGCAGCTGCAGAAACTGCAACCGTTGCATCTTCTGCACTCCCTCGCACTCCTGTGTACCTATTAGGAGCTTTAGTAGTGGTGGCAGTTGCCATACCAGCAGCAGCAGCAGCAGGGAGAGCAACACTACCAGCAGCAGGAGCACCGGCAGCTACTCTAGCTGCTGGTTGGGCCGCCGCTGTTGCTGGCCCAGAAGCCGCACCCTTCTTCTTCTTCTTGCTGCCACTGCTGGTAGGAGCTGCCGCTGCTGCTGAAGTAGTTGGCGCTGCCTTGGACTCCTCCAGCAGCAGTTGAGACATGCGCTCAGCTGCAGCCTCCCTCACCTACAATGTGAGAAGCACATACGTCCTTGAGAATAAGTGTCTAAGGTTTGCAGGAAACTAGGTGCAATGCTTTGCTCCACCATCAAATCAAAAAAACTTTCCTTAAAACGAACTGAAGCCCCTAAACCCTTGGGAACTCCAACCCTGCAAACCCCTAAAACACCTCACCTTGAAGCGCGCTTCTGCAATGCTCTGCTCCACCATCAAAGCAAGTGCTGCCAGCTGGTTGCTGGGCTTGCATAGCTCCGGCACACTCAGCTTGCTGCTGCTGCCGCTGCTGATGGCAGCGCTGCCACCAGTGCTGCTACTGCCATCTAAAATGCCATAGGACATAACCCCGGGATCCATCATAGTCCCTTCACTAGCCACCTACAGAAAGGGACAGAAGGAAATTATGTTTTCATGATATGATATGGATACCTGCACAGCTTTCGGGCCGTGCAGCACCCGGAACAGGACCCCAGCCAGTTTGTGAGTGTGTTGAGAGAGACACAGAGATTGAGAGCGATGGCGACGAGCGTTGCGGACAGACACAGATCCAAAGATGTTTCATGTCCCTTTACGCACTGCCATTGCATCTAGCCTCCGCACGGGGGTGTGGCTTCATGTTTGTGATCATGAGTCTTGAATTTACGGCCTTGGTTGTTTGGACATTGCCATAGCTGCTCTTGCGTTTAAACTCAAAATTCAGTGCAGCGAAGGAAAGGAGGTGTGTCGGTGTTTCATCCACCGGGCTGCATAAATCAAACCCCCTCTGGCCAAAGCATGGTCTAACAAGTCCGTATTATGAGTCAGTAAACAGCACATGCAGGCGCAATGTGGAAAGGCGTCCCAAAGAGCAAGAATAGGTCTCATAGCGTAGAAGGGGCCCTTGGCACACGATGTACCTCTCTGTCCATGGTTACTTGGAGCAACTGATGGCAAATGAGTAGAGCTAGAAGAGCCTACATTTGGCATGCTCTGGACCCTTGAACCGATGCGATTGAGGTCCACCCACCGACCTGCCGCATGCCAACCCGTCTGTCCACAGCCGTAGGAAAGGCAAATGTCCTACCTAAGCCATACCTAGGGTGTAGGAGCAAAGCCGGTGCTAAACCCCAATGCAGCAGGATTCTAAAAGGTTCATGGAGCTATTTAGTCAAGTCCCCTCTCCCTCTCCCCACCCCTGCCCTTCCCCCTAGCCGACCTTTCCCCACCCACGTCACTACCCCCGGTCTTTTCCCACCCCTTTCTGCCCCCAACCCACTCCCCCCCTCCACCCACCCACCTGCAACATGCCAATCAGCCTGTCCACGGCCGAAGGAACAGCAACGTGTCCTACCTAAGCTAAATCTGGATGTAGGAGCGCCTGCTAAACCCTGGTGCGGGGAATATTCCAAGCTTTATGGAGCTACCTATTCAAGTCCACTTTCCCTCTCCCCACCTCTTTGTCCCCCACGCCCCTATGCCCCAACCCATTCTCCACCTTCCACCCACCCACCTGCAACATGGCAACCAGCCTGTCCACAGCCGGCCACTCCTCCACACCCTCCCAGGACTCCTCCCACCCTTGAACCCATGCATTTGAGGCCCAAAGCTCATAGGTCCTACCTAAACCCTAGCTTGGGTTTAGGGGCCAAGTGGATGCTAAACCTTATGCAGCGGGATTTTGAAAGGTGCATGGAGCTACCTATTCAATTCCATTCTCCCTCTCCCCACCCCTTTCTCTCCCACGTCCCTATACCCTTTCGTTCCCCCCCCCTACCTGCAACATGGCAACCAGCCTGTCCACAGCCGGCCACTCCTCCACACATTTCTGAAACTTCTCCCACCCTTGTCCCCATCCCAGCCCTTTCCCACCCTTGTTTCCCTTGACCTTGTTTCCCGCTTCCCGCCCACCCCTGCCTTTTCCCCCTTCCCACCCACCCCTCTCCCCACCCCTTTCTATCACCAACCCATTTCCCCTTCCACCCACCCACCTGCAACATGGCAACCAGCCTATCCACAGCCGGCCACTCCTCCACTCCCTTCTGAAACTTCTCCCACCCCTGCACCACAGCAAGCAACCCCCATGCCCCCTTGCTGTGCACCTCCACCTCCCCTTTCCGCAGCTTCTCCCACCCCTGAACCACCGCGAGGAACCCTGCCTCCTTGCTCTCCCCCTCCACCTCCCCTTTCTGTCCAACCATGGCACTTCTGCTGCTGCTGTTCCCGCATGCCTTTTCTGCCGCTGCTGCTGCCATTGACGAGATCCTTGCGGCTTCAAGGATGAGACCACCTTGTGGGTGTGCTGTGATGTCAAAGACCGCTGCTTGCTCTTTTGGAGTGAGGCTTGTCAGGAATTTGATGAGTTCGGCATGGTAAGCCTGGAGGGAGATACAGAAGAGAGACAGCAGAATGGGTGAGGAAAGCACAGGATAAAGTTAGAAACCCAGGGAGGCAATCCACTCTCAGATTTGCTTCCTAACTTAGCAAAGAAAGGTGAGGTAAGAGACTTAAAGTGTTCCATATGAGAACCCCTTGTGCGTGTGCTGTGATATGGAATACCTGGGCCTGCTCCTTTGGGGTCAGGCTTGTCAGAACTCTGACAACTTCGGTGTGATAAGCCTGGAGGGAGATGCAGGAGGCGGACAGCAGGATAGATCAGTAGGCATAGGATTCATTTAGCAAACGAAGGTGAGGAAAAACTGAGTTCTAACATGAGACCTGCATGATGGCGTGCTGCCATGTCATAAACCTGGGCCTGCTCTTCTGGCAAGAGGCCTGTCAGGAATTTGATCAGTTCACTGTGATAAGCCTGGAGGGAGATACAGAAGGGGGACAGCAGGATGGGTCAAAAGGCACAGGAATAATCTAGCAAAGGGAAGCGAGGTAAAAATCCTAGGTGATAAGGTTCTGGGAGCACTCTTATGCCAAAAAACCTAGGCCTCTCTTTGGGTATATTTGTGAGCTTGATGAGTTAGTACTAAGCCTCAGTTGTGCCTCAGTTGACCTCCAACGGATATCCCAGATGGGTGGGACCGAGCTGCATACACAACCCTAGAAATCATTCAAGGATGGTAGCTGAGACCATAACTACAACGAGCATTTTGCCCCATTGAGCGTTGGCGATGGTGAGCACACTGATATATGATGAAGTCATTTCATTTCGCCTTTACACACACAACAGACACTCAACACGGGTAAGTCCAAAGGGCGTCCTCCGCCCCTCTCCCCACCCCCCCCTCCCCTATTTCCGCTCACCTTGCCCGCCTGGCTGCTGCTGCTTCTGACTTTGATGTGCATCTGCTTACAGCGCAGCAAATTTACTTGGCTGCTATACACCTTACTACACCTCGGACACTTAGTCCCCCTAGGGGAACCATCCTGATTACTACCGCCACTCTTGTCCAACCCCTCCAGACCTCCTCCCGTAGCATTTGCCGCTTTCGTCATCGCTGCTATGGCTTTTGCAGCCTCTCGCGGCGATGTCCCCGCTGAACCCGAACTCCCTCCACCACCACCACCACCACCACCAGCAGCAGCAGCAGCTGATTCCTTAGCACGTGCTACAGCCGCCGCTGCAGCAGCTGCTGCTGTTGCTGCAGAGCTACTGCTGCTGCTGCTGCTCCCTCCAGCAACACCCCTAGCACTAGAAGTAGCAGCTGCAGCAGCAGCGGTTAAGCCAGACCTCTTCTGCCCAGCTACTCCTGCTGCTCCTCCCTTCCCTGCTGCTGCTGCTGCTGTTACACCTGTACCCCCACCCTCGCCTCTGCCACTTGCATTTATACTGCTGCTGTCACCATTCCGAGCTGCCGCTCGGCGTCTCAGCATTGCAGTTGCGGCACTAGCACTGCTGCAGACGTCCACCTCAGCCCCTCTCCTCCCACCACCCACGCCAACGATACGACCAGACAGAGCATCTAAAGTCAACGGTGCATGAATCCCCGCATCGCGCCGGCTGCTGCTACTGCTGCTGGTTGTAGTATCACAGTGGCTATAGCTATTGTAGCTGCTAAAACGGTCCACCCCTCTGCTACTGCTGCTACTACTAAGACCCAGCCCACCTCCTTCCTCCAACGAAAGGCCCAACCCTGCATACTTCCCCATACCAGCCCCCTTCTGCTCTTTCTGATAATCACGGCTTTTCAGCAAGTCACCCCCTGTACCCCCTGCCCTCCCTGCTGCTGCTGCTGCTGATTCACCCTCCATAGTTTCATCCCTACCCTTCTCAGAGATCTCCTCGTCCCCAATTTCCACAATATCGTCATCCCCATCATCGTTCAAAGAAGCAACACCCCCTTTCCTGCTCAACCCCCTCAAAACCCCAGAGCTCCCCCCTAAACCCTGATTCCCTAAACCATGTTGAACCCCAGGGCTGCTGCTCTTCCTCCTGATCGCAATCCGCTCCCGTAACGGGGTATCTTCCGGGATATCTTCCAAACACCCACCAACCGCACTCCCCTCCCCTTCAAACCACCTCCCCCTGCTGCTGCTTTCAGGACTCCCCTCCCCACCTGTCACTAACACCTGGATCTCCTGTAACTCAATCCCCTCATGCTCCTCCCCTTTTTGAGTCTCCCCATGATTTCCCCCCCTGGACATCACCCCCTCCTCCATCCACCCCCCTATCCCTGTGGGGTCTCGCTGCTCACACCACCCCACCTCTTCCTCCTCCTCCTCCTGTTGCTGTTGGTGCCACAAAGACGGGAGTCGCAACTGCTGCTGCTTCTCCTGTTGCTGCTGCTGCTGCTGCTGTAGCTTCTTGGGTCGTATGCTACTGCCTGTGGAGCTTACTACATGAACCCCAGGCCCTAAGCTGCTACACTGAGACATAACCCTCCGCTGCTGCTGCTGCTGCTGTTCCTGCTGCTGCTGCTGTACAGTCTGCAATGACTTATTCTGCAGCGCATCCAAACCCCTGCCTTCGGTGCTGTTGCTATCCTCATTATCAAAAGCAGCAGCAGCCCCTGCGTCATCGCTGCCACCACCACCACCACCACCACCAGCAGCAGCAAGCCTGTCAAAATAACTCCTATGCACAGTGCCAGTAGCCGCACCGCCATATTCACCCATACCCCCCCTGGTGCTGCCGTTGACCCTTAAACCCTGAGCCCCCAGCAGCTGCTGCTCCAGTTCACTAAACCCTATCTCCCCTCCAGGTGCATGCCCTGTGCTCGTGTGTCGGGAACAAACCGTCTTGCCTGAGGCGCTAGTGACGCTGGTGACTACACTAAACCCTGGACCCTCCACTGCTGCCGAGCTAAACCCTGCTGCCCTCCGGATGTTGCCCCGACCACTACCTCCGGACATACCACCAACACCACCACTTCCAACAGCAGCAGCAGCAGTTGTGGGATCAGCAGAAGACATGGCCCCTCCTCCTGACCTTTCCCCACTGCTGCTGCTTATTTCAAAGCTGCGGGATATGTCACCGCCATCCCCTCCAAAACCCTGACTGAAACCTCCATAGCCGGCAAACTTAGCAGCCCCCTGCTGCAACGGCCCAGGTGCTAAACCCCCCGACCCCTCCAAAACCCCACACCCCCCACCTCCCCAGCTTCTGCTGCTGCTTGCTACTGCTGCTTGACCCCCTCGGCTCCTGCTGCTACTGCTGGTTACCCCTATCCCTCCCCGTTTGAAACCGCAAGGGGGGCTGCCAGCTTCTAGTACTTGATCTAAACTCCCCTCCTCATCTGGCAGAGGCTCATAAGGAATATGATCATAAAACCCATTCAAATCTTCACCACTGCTGCTACTGCCTTCCTCCATGCTGCTACCACTGCTAAAGCTGCTGCACCCGCTGCTGCTGCTCCTGAACTCGCCCTTACCACCCTCCTCCTCCCCCTCCCCTCCGTCGCCGCCACTGCTGCTGCCGCTGGTGATGGTATGAGCTTCCTCTGCTGCTACTGCTGCTGCTACTGCTTGCTTTGCTGCATGACTTAACCGGCCATTCCTAGTCGACCTCCACAACTTCTTCTCCTCTGTCCCTCCCAGCGCCCCTTGCACAACAGCAGTACAACGGTCAATAGTAGCAGTACTGCCACGTGTTGTACACCCCTCTGCATTGCCCCTATACCCCTCTGCTCCTGCTTCTTGCTGTCTCCCACTCTGCCCCCCCCCTAATACTGCACCCCTTGCTTCTGCCCCTCTTGCTGCTGCTGGTAGTACCCCACTACACCCCTCCACCTGCACTCCAGCTTTCTCTCCTCCCGCTTCCTGCTGCCCCCCACTCTGCCCCCCATCTACCACTGCACCCCTTGCTGCTGCTTGTAGATCCGGAGAAGCCAATGTACTGCCTGAAGGAGGGCTGATGCACCCAGCGTACTGCTCCTGCTGCTCAGGCCCCCAAGAACTCACAAGCTGCTCTTTCACAGAATCTATCACTCCCTCACAGTCCTGGAGAAGCTGCTCTAAACCCTGCGCAAACATAACACCCTTTTGCTGCCCTTCCTCCTTCCCATTCATCCCAGCCCCTTGCTGCTGCTGGCGTTGCTGGCCGTCTTCGGATTCTGCAGCAGCTTTGCTCAGCTGTACTGCTTTGCTTCCAGCTGTACTGCCAGGTGTACTGCTTGTACCTGCCGCACCCTCGCCAGTTAGCAGCTCCAGTACACCACTCTCACTGGGGCGATGGGAGGGAGGTGGGTGGACAGAGCCCGTCTGCTCAACTCCCATGGCCCCATTGCAGCTACCACCGGCTGCTGTGGTATCACCCCCACCATCATCCTCATCAATGCTTCTGCTGCTGCTGCTGCTATTACTTGCACTCTCATGCCCTATTCCCCCTGCTTCCCTCCCCCCTTTGCTGGTCCCTGCCTTGTCTTTCCCATTTCTGCCAAACTTATTGCAAGTAGCTGCACCACCCCTGCTGGTGTCACTACTCGTCACTACGTCACCCGCAGTGTCACTTCCTCCCTCAGCCCCTGCCTCCTCAGCTGCAGCAGTAGCATGCACCGTACCAGACATGAAGCGGTACACTTCTGAAGCAAAGGTGTACTGCCCAGGCGCCATGAGGTGGAAGCTGAATGTACTGCCTTGCTTCAGAGGCGCAGCTTCAGGCAATAGAGGCTCGCCTTCCTTGCTAATACCAGCAAAATCACCACCACCGCTGCTGCTCCTGCTACCGCTCTTGCTACTGCCTTTAGCATCGCAGCAGCTACTGCTGCTGCTACTGCCACCCACAGTGCTGCTACTGCTGCTGCTGGTGGTGGACATTTCAAAGAGCTGCAGGTAGTGTACTTGTGATGCTGTGGTGACATGTGAGGTGAAGGTGAGGAGGCAGGGGGCCGTGGTGGTAACAATGGAAGGGACGAAACGTAGGTCCTCCACCCGGATGGATACACGGGGAACGTCCCCAGCTGCAGGGCAAGGAGAAGAAGCAGGGCAGGAAATTGCTTAGATGTCAACAACACAGTGAGGCTCGGGGTTGGGGCCTGGGAGGGGGGGGAGTCATAGTCAAAGGGGAGGGAGGGGTACGATATGCCCCCCCTTTGCAAGTAAGATGGATACATGGGGGACATCCCCAGCTGCAGGGTATTGAGAAGCAGAGTATAAGATGTTTAGAGCCGCACAGCAATACTGGCAAGTAAGATGCTTAGATGCTTCAGCCTTTCCAGCGTGAATTATGGGTACCGCAGACTCTCACCCCCTCCCAGCAAAACAACACCAACCTCAACCCCCACCCCCACCCCAAGCAACACCCCCCCCCCCCATCCACCCCAACGAACACCCCCAATCCCCATGGAACCACCTGCCCACCAGCTGGTAGAACATGCATAATTTGGAGAGCAAGGTAGCCCCAGGATGGTTCCACCCCCGCTGTATTTTAGAATGGCTTGAGGTGCAGGACATAAGGCACTTTTTGCTATGGCATATCATGAACTGTCATTATAGCCCCAGGAACGACACTAAGCAGAAGATGGCGGCTGAACAAGGTGATAAAAGATGCAGCGCAGCAGCTGAATGTGCTGTGTTAATGCCAGTGCATGAGAACCAAGGGCCCAGGCCAGTATGGAGGGTTAATGGCCATGCATACACGAACTTCTCGTAGTTAAAGACTAAACACTGTTTACATGGGGCTTCATATAGTGTATGGGACTCTTGTCTTGACATCCAGTCAAACACACTGACAAAACACATGGAATTTTGTATGCAAAAAGTAGCTACTGCCTGCTGCTGATGGCTTGGAGCATGGTGATGCATGCATGCCTCCATTGCTGTGACTGCTGCATGCCGCTGCTGCATACTGCTCCTGCTGCTGCTGGTGTTGTTGCTGCATGCTATGCTGAGAGCCAAGTAAACTGCTGCCAGCTTGGCATGAAGCGTAATAGCAGATTCTGCTGCTGCTAATTGCCTTGTGTCATATGTTTTATCCATGTTGGTGGCACCCTGACCAGTGCGTTAGCTTACCATCCATCCTTCGTGCTAGCCTCCTGCTCTTCTCAAGTAAGTTCAGGACATCATCTCTCTTGGCATCCTTGGGGACCTGCAGCAGGAGCAGCAAGGGGGCTAAGCAAGGACTCATATGCTTTGCATGACTTGCATCACGAGTCGCCATGGACACGTCCGTAGCACAGTTGGCTGCATGGCTTGCAAGCAGGGACGTGTCTGATCAAGTAGGAGCTAAGAGGAGCTGTGTAGCGGCAGGATCGCACCGAAGCTGCTGGTGGCATCATGCTGTCCGTGAGGTCAATGTAAGCGAGTCCTAGCGCTCTGCGCGATGATCAAATTTAAACAAGGGGGGCATGCTTTCAACCTAGAGTACCCCCTGCAACCTTCCGTTTCCCGCCAGGCTGCGCATGTGACGGGTCCGAGAGGTGCACTTGTACATCTGGCATCCTTCGGAGGGATCAATCCAGCTAGCATGAGACCGTTTACAGTTTGCATGCACGCATTTCAGCCAGACGTAACCCTTTGGCTGGGTTCAAGGACAACCGGTAGATGCGCACCTAACAACGGACCAAGAGGACACTCACCTGTTCGTCATAGACCTTAAGGAAGTCCGACACTTGCTCGTCTGTAAGGCCTCCCGTGGATGGATTCTCCCTCAGATTCCTTCCGAGCTCAACTTGCAGCTTGGCTGCCTTGTCGCGGTTCATAACTTTCACATGGAAACTAGCTTCCTGAACTCCCGCCTGATCTCTGCATGTCAATAGGACGGGGACAGGACATAGTACTCGTCTCAATCTGTGCTGCGAGCAGGTAGTACGTCTATCCTTGGCTGCGGTCGATTTGAATGACCCCCGGTGAAAAGCGTTCCCCGAGGCCGTTCCTAGTTTGGCACGCTTTCACTTCCATCACGTTTACCTGGCAACTGGGCCACCCACTCTTTCTTGTTGCGCTATCTGCAGATTCGGGCGTATGCGCTCCTAGTAATTTGCTCAAGATGGCGTTGATACGCTCTGCTTCGCAACTTGCTCAGCAGGCGGGGTTGCTGCCATGCTTGGCCCGCTCTTTGCAGCGGGCCTATGCAACCGCCTCAGACGAAAAGTTCTCTGTGGAGGTGTGTACACTCTCGCTACTCGATAGAGCATATGTAACTCCCACGAGAGAGATCTGAACTGCCGTGTGTTATCTGCATGCGCTGCAGGTACTGCCCTTCAAGGCACACAAAATAGACCCTCCGGCTAATGTGGTGGAGACCAGCTTGAAAGAGCTGACAGACATATACGAGCTTATGTACACTATGCGCCGCATGGAGATCGCAGCTGACATGATGTACAAAGCCAAGTTGATTCGCGGTTTCTGCCACTTGTAAGTGCATTATCTCACCATGGCCATAAGCAGAGGAGCACGCATGCTCGTCCGTATTGACGTTATGCATTACAGCAGCATGGAGTGTGGTACAGAGCCCTATATAAAATTGACCCTACCGGCATGAGCTCAGATCGGGAAGCCGCAGCTCGCGGGTTTGCCTGAATGGATATACTTCCACAGGCAGCATGGAGCCCTTGTATATATCCTAAGACACGTAGACATGCAGCAGTTAATGCAGGCCAGTAAAATCAGTCCAGTGAGTCCCGGGCAGCAGTACACCGGTGAGGCAAACCTGCTCTCCCAACCACGAGCATTCGAGGGAACGGATCACCAGCAGTAGCGGTGTGAAGCGCAGGAAGCATCGTTAGGTGCTCGTGCTCAGGTCCATGCAGGTTCTGCTTGGGCCGCTTACCAAGTCTTTGTAGCTACTTTGGAAGCTTTCCACTTGCAGAACATGCAGCTGCACCTCTTTTGCCTTCAAAATTCAGACAGCAAGGATTAGCACCGTCCAGCGTGACGGCATGCAAGGCTCAACCTTCACCAAAAAGACATTCTGTCAACCGTCTTGCAGCAGATTCCCCCTCCACACAGAACCATGGTCCCTGCTCAAGCAGCACAGAGGCAACTCTAGGGTTTTAAACTGTGTCTACCCTCCCCCAAACCCTAACCTAAGCCCTAGGACATCACCAAGGTAGCACTAGACTGCTGAGCATCCAGCTGAGCTTAACAACTTGCTGTGTTGCTGCATGTCGTGGCTGTGCACAGGTACGATGGTCAGGAGGCGGTTATGACAGGCATTGAGAAGGCGCTCACCCGCCAAGATGCTGTGATTACCTCCTATCGTGATCACTGCCAAATCCTGGCCAGGGGCGGTAATGTGAAGGAGGTCATGGCTGAGCTCATGGGGAAGAAGGATGGGGTCACCAAGGGTATGGGAGGATCCATGCACATGTAAGCAGGGTTGGGGGGCAGGGGGGCAATGAAGAGGGGGCTTGGTGCTTGGTGGAGGGGGGGTGGCAATGTCATTGCAACGGGACTGGCAGCTGGGATAGGCAGCTGCTGGTGGAAGCTCAAAGTTGCATCGTGATTCCTAGGGGCATTGCAAGGGGTGGTACTGTGAGGGAGGTCATGGCTGAGCTCATGGGGAAGAAGGATGGGGTCACCAAGGGTATGGGAGGATCCATGCACATGTAAGCAGGGTATCAAGAGGGAACTGGGGCAGCAGTTGCTAGTCTTTGGCAGGTGGAACAGATAACTACAGTGTTTCAGTATTGGTGCACCCCGGGTCTAACTTTAGAGCCAGCATTTGGAGGCTGGGTACAGGTAATGAAAGCAGGGTAGAGTGATGCGACAAGGAAAGCAAACTCTGTCATGCCCTTTTACTGCCAGGACTGTATCAACCCCTTTACTGTCCGATGGACATTTTTGCATGGTCAGCTGGGGCAGCAGAAAAGGGTCAGAAAGGCAGGAGTGTGGACCTGTGGTATGGTGCTTTGTGGTGCATGTGCCATAGCTCTGCAGATGTATCATGTATACGGGGTTGCAAGGGCCTGAGTTTGCTCAAACTACCAAATTTTGATTGGGTATACATGGGACCGTGCGGGGAGGTATGACCAAGGGGCCGCACAGTGAAGGAGTCAAGACTGAATTTGGAAAGTTACGGAAAATTGCAGTCAAACCTGAAACCGAATCCGCCGTCTTGACTGTCGCTCCTGACTGTTGTCAAGGCTGAAATTTTGGTGCGGCAGCAGAGACTGGGAAGGCATGGGTGGAGATGGGTGGATGCTAGCAGCTTTTGGGTTCAGGGGTGAGGAGAGAGTCATGTTGCCTCTGTCCTGAGACCAGCAGGCTAAGAGACAGAGGATGCTCAAACAGATTGAGCTAGGGTTTTGCAGCTGACTTCATCAGCTGGGGATATGCAGCTCCTGCTGGGGCCAGGGTTTAGCAG
>OY744510.1:1748142-1776946 GCA_963556185.1 Pseudopediastrum boryanum | reverse complement strand
GTTGGCTGATCAGCACAATCAATCAAGCTCACTACAAAAAAGCCAGCTTGATTGATTGTGCCCTGATAAAGTAAGACATGTAGCTCGCCTACCTTGCTTCCGCATGTTGAATGTGTATTGATACTTGATAAGATTGCCTGCTCGACTGCTACAAATAGTTGATGGTGCTGCCAACCAAGGTCACAGGTATAAGGCCTTCAACATGTCAGGCCCTTGGAACCTTCCTGTTGCATTCTTTGCATTAGAACATATAAAGTGGGCTTAATTTATGGGGCCCAAACATAGAGCCTGTAGCTCACCTATTTCGGTTCTGCCATTTAATAATTGTGTTTACTGTGCAGTTTTTACATAGAGTTCGGGTTTGCCTCGCTTTCTTGACTGCATGTGACTCGTAACGGATCAGAGGTAATAAAACCCTAATGTTGGGAACTTTAGGGTTTTATTACCTCTGTAACGGATAGTACATGGCCAATAATAGGCCTGTGAAGCCATATCTTCACAGAGCGTATGGATGGCTGTTTCAGCAGCTACTGGCCTACATGAACGTCATACAAGGTCCTCTGTAAACGCCCCTTCCGAACTCTGTTTCCCAAGCTTGTAAGAGGCACAATGTTTCGAATTGTTTTTTGGTACATTGTCTCAAAAACACGTGCTGGGCCCAACGCCTAGGTTGTGGCTGGTGGCAGTTTTATACTGTTGCTAGCAGGCAGGATGTATTGGGAGGAGGTCAATCACCTTGTGCTTTTGTGGTGTAGGTGGGGGGGCTAAACCTCAAGCGCCCACCTCGAGGTCGAGAGCTACATGCTTTTCAGTAGTTGCGCCTGATAAGTTTGAATGGTTGTTTGAGTTATAGCTGGTCGGGGGCAGATTGTGGCCATCTTATTGGGACTGCCACCATTAGTCGGCCATATATGGCGACTGTGACCGTTAATTAATATTGGAAGTTGGGAGGAGTGTTGCTGGCAAGCAGTCAGCATGAGGTTTATGCATTACTCAACTTTTGAGTGTGAATGCTTTGGCGAGCAAAAGCTCAGCCCCAGACGATTTCCTGACTTTTGTGTACCCATAATGATGTGTATATGATATTTCTACTTCTGCCTGCTGACTGCTATCAATAGGTGATGGTGCTGCCAACCAAGGTCAGAAGTACGAGGCCCTCAACATGTCAGGCCTCTAGAACTTTCACCTTACGTTCTTTGGCTTGAGTTCAACAAAGTTCGGTTTGTCCGGGTCGTCAATAGTTGATCGGCCTACCCCTCTTACATAAAGGCTGTAGCTAAGCAATCCCCCTTCTGCCATATAATGATTATGGTAATATTTTTTATCTGATCTTCTACTTCTGCCTGCTGCCTGGTACGAACAGGTGATGGTGCTGCCAACCAAGGTCAAAAGTACGAGGCCCTCAACATGTCAGGACTTTGGAACTTGCCCGTGATCTTTGTGTGTGAGAACAACCATTACGGTATGGGCACGGCTGAGTGGAGGGCAGCTAAGAGCCCTAACTTCTACACTCGTGGTGATTACATCCCAGGACTGAAGGTGGATGGAATGGACGTGCTGGCTGTTAAGCAGGTAAGAGGACAATGTTCTTACTGACGTGTGAAATATCTCGTTGTTTATCTTATTGATTGATAAAGTATTATAGGACAATTGTTCTATTTCATTTAAGTACGGTATTACTGTTTGTTTCTTTTATTTGTTAACACAAATCTTGTTCTAACAATCATTTAAGGAAGATTTTTGAAGAGGGGGTGGTATATGCCCCTCACCTGCTCCCCTCTTTTGGGGGTGTTAGTGAGGGTTGGAAAATGTTGGGCCAGGGGCGGCAATAGGGGGAACAGCGGGTAACATAATGGTGTATAAATATCGAGGTATGGGCACGTCGGGCAAGTGAAGGGCAGGTGAAAGCCATACATTGCAAACATAATGTGAATACAATCATGGTTTGCGGTTCAGGGTTAAAAATGCACTGCCTGTTAACTTAGGCAAACAGTAAGGCACTCATTTTCCGCTTATGCTGCTGAAAAGGCAGCTAGGGTCAACATTCGATAATTGCAGTGGTCTATCTACAGCACATCATTAATCATGTATGTTTGCTGCATGTTTGTTTACAGGCCATTGCCTTTGGCAAGGGCATGCGCTGGAGAATGGTCCCATCATCCTGGAGATTGTGTAGCCTTTTGGTTGTTGCTTGTGCCCTTGTTCACCTTCTCGCATGTACTACATGTGGGATAACAGCCACATTGCTGCTTTGCTTGTATCTTTCAGGCCACTGCCTTTGCCAAGGAGCATGTGCTGGACAAGATCTTGCGATAACAGTTTGCAAGAGTGCCCTGTGCAGTGAGTCCTCACTTGCATCTCCAAGTTGCTAGGAGTTCTTTGGTTCTTGCTTGTGCCCTTGCTTCCTTCTTTCCCAGAAACAATGGTTGTACTGCTGCTTTGCCGCTTTGCTTGTTTATTCAAAGGCCACTGCGTTTGCCAAGGAGCATGTTCTGGACATGTCCTTCGTTATGAGTTCCTCTACTAACTCCTATATTGCTCCGTTGCTTGTTCATCTACAGGCCACTGCCTTTGCCAAGGAGCATGTGTTGGACAATGGTCCCATCATCCTGGAGATGGACACCTACAGGTACCATGGTCACTCCATGAGTGACCCGGGTTCAACCTACCGTACACGTGATGAGATCAGCACCATGAGGCAGGTGAGGACAGCAGAGTGAGAGAGCTGTATGTGAATGCTTCTCTCAGCCTGGATAAGGACTCTCTACAGTCCGTTCTTTGCCACAATGTCACTGGGTTCCGAGACACTGGGGCCTGAATTTGGTAGTAGGGTCGGCAGGGCATAACAAGTGAGTGGCGTTTGGGTGGAGAAGGCGGGGTGCTAGAGAGTGACAAGGCTGGGGATATGCACCCACCGTACTCGTGATGAGATCAGCACCATGAGGCAGGTGAGAGCAAGAGCAGAAAGGTTTTAACTTTCAAGCTTTCAAGCTCCAGGAACCTTGAGGTCTGAAAGCCCGGGTTGATTTTAGCTTTGTGGGTCAAGAGCCGCCGGAGGGGTTAGTGGCAGACATGGCATGTGTTTGTTGCTTAGGATGCCACGGTCACTTCATGAGTGATCTTGGGTTACACTTACCGTACACGTGATGAGATGAGCACCATGAGGCAGGTGAGAACAGGGAGAGAAGGGATAAGAGCAGAGGGATAACAGCTATCTTACAATTTTAAGGTTTTGGGTTTGCCAAGATTTTCTATCTACCCGGTTTTATAACATTACTGATGTTTTGAGGCTCAATCTAAATGTAGAGGCAGGGCATAACATGTGTGTGGGGTGGAGGAGGGGGGTGCTAGAGAGGTGACAAGGGCTGGATTCCCATACCTACCGGACTCTTGATGAGATCAGTACAATGAAGCAGGTGTCATTCAATTTCTGCTGCTGTTTTTATCAAACTACGTACCAAGCAGCATGAGTTTAGGTAGCTGGGTGGCCTCCAGGACAGAGAGGTTGAGGCAAGGTGTGACATGTGTGCATTGCTGGGGTGGTGGTGGTGGTATGGGGGAAGGGGCGGGGAGAGATGTTACGTCGTCCAATTTTTCATGAGGCCACACATGTGATGAAATCAGCACCATGAGGCAGGTGAGAACAGTGGGGAAAACAAGGTGGGTATGTATGAGGGTTCTGCTTCTATTTGTATCAACCAAAGTTCCAAATTGTATGGTGACACTACAAACAGCGTGCCGTGATAGAGTGACAGGAACTCTATAAATCAAGTTGCCTTCAGGCCTGATTTCCCACATATTCTGGTTCTGAGACACTGGGAGCCAACAACCAAGCAGCAGAGGCAGGAGGCACTTTTTTATGTGTCTGCAATCAGTGTTTAGGGTTCAGCATCCATGTTCACTGTCCTGGCTATCTTCCCCCCCCCCTGTTCCCCCAGGAGCGTGACCCTGTTGAGCGTGTAAAGAAGTTGATGCTAGCCCATGGTGGTGATGCAGCAGAGATCAAGGCCATTGAGAAGAAGGTCAAGAAGGAGGTGGACACTGCAGTGGAGGACGCCAAGGTATGAGGGGGGTGTTAGGGCTTAGGGTTGAGGCATGGGTTAGGGTGTAGAGTTTAGGCAAAGGGGAGGGATTAGGGTTTAGGCATGGGGGAGTGTGTAAGTTAGGAGGTGGACACAGCAGTGGAGGAGGCCAAGGTAAGCGGCCTGGCTTTTAAGGGCCTAGCTTACAGGAATTGGTTAGGGTTTTGGCGGGAGGGAGGTGGATACAGCAGTGGGGGCGGAGATGGATAGGGACGTGGGTTTACTGCTTGAATTTTAGGCATGGGCTTTGGGCTTAGGCAAGAAGGAAGGGGGGGCAGGTGTGGAGAAGGCTAAGCTAAGAGTGAGCCATGGCATGCGCCTACTGGTTTCTAAGTTCTTAGAGCTTCTCAGTCCACTTATCTTGCCAAGGTCTGCTGCATTCAATTTGCCTGCATGGTGCATGCTATTCATCTCTTTATCACCTGATGTTCATATCATACTTTTCTCTAACCTGCCTGTCCTCTTGTGGATGGTGCGCTTGCTACAACTGAGCAAGGACGAGTCCAGGCAGGTTGCTGACTTTTGTGCGCCCACTACTTTGTTTGGAACCAGAAATACTGGTGCTTGCAGGGTAGTACATGCTTTTGATGTCGAGGGCATCAAGTTGTTGCATGTTAACATTTAGGTAGCATGCTATGGACCTGCTACATACGGACGTGCTCGCATGCTGCCGTAGCATGAGAAACAAGAAGATCTCGAATGTCCCTGCCTGTATACTTGTGATAGATTATTGCACAGCCCTCAGATCGTGCAGCACCCGCCATATGACCCCAACCAGTTTGTTAGTGTGTGTTGAAAGAGACCGATTACCGCCTGTATGTGTCAATAATGCTTTACTTGACAGTGGATGCGCTGATGGGAACTTAACGAATTCTTGGGTACTTCTAGGTTGTAATGGAATGTGGTCCCCTTATTGTGCTTGCCCTCTGTGCTGCTGTTGCTGCTGCAGGCTGCATTTGCCCCTCCATCTGAGTGGCTGTGGAATAACGTGTACGTACATTCCAAGAACATGGAGATGAGGACAGTGACTGGGGAGAGGGTGGTGCCAAAGTATGATCCAACCTACGGGGCTTGAAGCCCAGGCGTCATGAAGGAAGAGGGTTTTTGAATGATAGCTTACGACTCCTTGGTTGCAGGGGCGTGTTGCAGCAAATAGCATGTGGCAGAATGGCGTGGTATGTCTCCCTGTGTTGCTGTCATGTGTGTGTACATGCATCTCCCCTGTGCCAGAAGTGACTTAATATCGAGCTAGGGTGTGTGCATGCTTGATCAGTCAAGTTAGTTCTGATGGGACTCTTGGCGGTTATGTCTCGCTTGGTGCACGCAGTGCCTATATACTGTACATCAGAGTGATCATTTCATCCTCACTGGAGGTGGTGCTGCACAGCTCGTTCAGTACAATGACCACCACTGACAGTACTGCATCGATCCGAATGCCAGCTAGCGAGTACGGTAGTCGTACTTTTCAGACAAAGTCACTTCTGGTCAATGAGAGATGTACTGGTGGAGTCACTACCGAAAGGGGGCACACCCGAACATCAGTGGCGCTTTCTACATTATATGCTCGTATGTACATGGAGTTGCCACTTCAACCTGTTGCTTGACTCAGCTGCTGTTCGAAGAGGCACACGGCAGACTCAACTGTGTTACGCCCCACGGCTGGTGGTATCTACAGCACTGTGCAGCCCAGTCATGAAGGCTACTATGCCGTGCTGCTTTCTCTAGCAAATTCTTTTACCTTCCCGTCATTAGGTCAAGCTTGCGGGAGACTTTCTGTCTGGCCTCTTCGGGGCAGCATGTCCGCACAAACAAACCACAGCCCATCGAAACTGCTGGACCTGCCCACTACATGGCTAGCACACCTTGTCCAGCACGTTGCCTTAGGCGCTGGGGGTCTAGCCAGTGCAGCAGCTCTCAGCCAAACCTGCAAACCGTTCCACGCCCTGTCAGAGAGTTCCGCTGTAACTTACCGCAACATCTGCCTGGACAAGCCTCTGCACAACCTAGACCACCCTTTATTTCGGTGGCTAGCAGATAGGCATGGTCGCGTTGATGGTCTCACAGCGGAACTTCGGCTGCGTACAGTGGACGGTCGTGAGCCAGAGCCTGAACCTGAACCAGAGCAGCTGCAGCTCATGTTCAGCATCCCAGGCCTGCATCTAACTCTACGCTACGATAACTTAGTAAACTCCAAAGATGGCCCCTTGATGACCCAGCTGCTAAGGCCCCATGGCCACCTCATTGACCACCTCAGCTCTGTAGTCCTCATCAATGAGAAAGGGCTGACACTGCAGGACTTTTGCGAGGCAGCTGCACCTTGCAGGCGCCTCGAATTTACGGCACTGCACAGACATGTAGAGCCACTGAACATGGGTTCCTTAGACCATCTGGCTGGCTCCTTGGTGCGGTTTGACTCAGAAAGCACCTTGGAAATGGACCGCAAGGTGGAAAATGTCAGCAGCTTGTCCTTACTCTCACAGCTCACCTCCCTTACCCTGAAAGATGTTGACTTTGCAGCTGAGGAGCCATGGATGCATTTGGCTGGGTTCACAAACCTGAAGCAGCTCTGCTTGTGGGGAGCTGCTTCCGGTGACCCCGCCCCCCTGTCAGCACTTACTGGACTTTCCTCCTTGGAACTACTCAGCATCAATAGTATTGAAAATGATGTGATCAATTACGCGGTAATCCCTTACACTTTCAGCAGCTTGCAGCCCCTTAGCACACTGCAGCAGCTGGAGGAGCTGAAGCTAGACGATGATGCCTGCAGTGCAACCTCTCTCCATGGTTTGGCTGAGCTGAGCAGGTTGAAGACGCTCTGGCTGCATGCTCCCATGTTAAAGTGCTTGGAAGGAGTAGGCACAGGGCTTACATCCCTGACGATAGAGGGAGCCCTACAACTTGAAAGCCTGGCTGGTACTAGGCAGTTGGAGTGCTGCGGGCAGTTGAAGCAGCTGTCTGGAATTGAGGGTCTCACTGCTCTGCAGCAGCTAGTTATTTATGGGTGTGGGTTGACTAGCTTGCAGCCTGTTGGGCAGCTAGTGGGAGGGTTAAAGGGGTTGGATGTGAGCAAGTGCCGTAGTGTGCAAGTGGAGGTTCTGGAGCTGCCACACGTCCAGCCCACAGCCAATGTGAGGATTGAGTATACCACTGTTAGAGAGGTGGTGCTAGCAGGGGGGGTGAGGAGGAAGGTGCATTTAGAGGAGGACGTCGGTCTTTTGAGGATCCCCCCTGGCTTGCCCCCCTGGCTTGACGGTTCTTGATAGGGTGTGTAGCGGGTTTCTGATAGGGTATTTAGCACTGATTATGTGTTGGTCCTTTTGCCATTTCTGTGGTGTTTCCTGGTCCGTTGAGTAGGGAGATGGGGTTTGACCCCGGTGTGTTTGGTCGTTTTGACCTCACTGCCTTGGTGCGGCCACACCTTTTTTGTTGGTTTGTTTGGTAGCCTTAAGGCCTGCCCTACTTCAACATATGCACGACGGGTTTTCCCCCCTTATCAGTGTGGTTTCCTCTCCTTTTAGTTGGTAGCTTCAGAGTCTGAGGAGGAGGTAGCGTTTTGAGCAGGGCAAAGCGTATAGTATGGGTTTGGATGAAGTGTCTCATTGAAGCAAACCTGCATGGCTGGTTGCTACGTGATTGATCCTTTAAAGTGAATATTTTATTACATTTCATGATATGCCATAGCAATAAGTGCCATAGGCCCCGCACCTCAAGCTGTCACAAAGAGCAGCGAGGTGGAACAGAATACGGGTAAACTTCGACATGTATGACAATATATGCCTAAACATGAGGTCCAGCAGCTAGGTCAAAATCACCCAAAACCTCCACTGCCCCAATGGGGGTAAGAGCCTCCCTCCTACTTAAGAAAGCAAGGAGGGCTTGTAAGCCCGGGTGCAAGCAATAGTTGGTAACAAACCCCATTGGTTGGACCTCACACCACATCACTCAGAAGGGTGAGCATAAGCATTCCTAATCTTCCAAGCAGCTGAAACATATTTAGCTATATTATTATTACATTTCATGATATGCCATAGCAATAAGTGCCATAGGCCCCGCACCTCAAGCTGTCACAAAAAACAACGAGGTGGAACAGAATACGGGTAAACTTCGACATGTATGACAACATATGCCTAGACATGAGGTCCAGCAGCTAGGTCAAAATCACCCAAAACCTCCACTGCCCCAATGGGGGTAAGAGCCTCCCTCCTACTTAAGAAAGCAAGGAGGGCTTGTAAGCCCGGGTGCAAGCAATAGTTGGTAACAAACCCCATTGGTTGGACCTCACGCCACATCAGAAGGGTGAGCATAAGCATTCCTAATCTTCCAAGCAGCTGCAACATATTTAGCTATACACTTAAATGCATGCTTGAAAGGGCCATATACTAAGCCAGACTCCTCATCGACGTCTACACCCCAGAACTCTTCATTAAGCCGCAAGTGCTATGCAGCTTCTCCTCATCAGATTTGAGTAAAGTGAAAATAATGGTCTGGATGGTTGCATGTTTGATATATCTAACATGAATGGTGAATGAAGGAAAGAGACGAGAAAGTTACGAGACGAGACGAGAATAGCTGATTTGCGCAACTCTGCAATTGTAATTTTACAACAGCCAGACAAATGGATCCATGGGAGTGTTTTATGGGCTTCAAACAGCCATTGATTATGCAGTGGCAGTATGTTGTGAGGCTGATGACTCACTCAGTGATGTATTGCGAATGTCGTACGCCGGATCCTTACTGTGTGTGTGCATGAACTAACTGCATTTGTGCCGATTAGGTCCTTGGATACCGATACTATGTAAAATAACATGGGCGGGCTTGCTGCAAACAGTAAAGAGTTGTAGTTCCTTTTAGTGGCTTATTATTAGCTGCTGGACCTCATGTTTAGGCATGCATATATTGTCATACATGTCGAAGTTTACCCGTATTCTGTTCCACCTCGCTGCTCTTTGTGACAGCTTGAGGTGCGGGGCCTATGGCACTTATTGCTATGGCATATCATGAAATGTAATAATAATAGTGGCTTATTAGGTGACCACGCCTGTGATGACCTGTCCGGTGGCTTCTCACTTATGCGGGGGGTTGCATGGGGTACTTGCCCAGCCGCTCATCGTCCCTTCACTTCTACTATGTACGTAGTCCAGCATGCATTGTGAAGGATTCCTCGAGCCAGATCGAGCAAGCATCTAACATCGCCACTTGGGATCACTCAACGATGCTTCCTCTACTGTCCACTAATTAAAGAAGCAAAGTGCAGCTTTCATATCAAACCCAAGCTCTCCACGAATTACACCACAGCCGCAGCAGCTCCAACAACGACAGTAACTAGCACTGTCACAGAAATGAACAAAAATTGTATGGTCCACACTCACTCACTGTGGCCCTTGCTGCCTAGTCAAACCTTGACCAACCAGCCCTCGCTTGGGACCCGCCGTACGAAAACAAAACGTTATCAAATAACAAACATTTAACCAACATAGTCACAAAACAAACAAACCAATTGTAACGTCTGGGTCCAAGACCGGAAGACCACAAACTATACAGCACATCTATTGACCTGTGACTTAGCTGGCGCGGCACGCATGCATCCCCACCAGCTTGGAGGCGGCGCATTACAGTGCCTTTTGCGACAAATCAATCCTGGGCTCCAATTTCAAACCTACGTAGGGCCCAATGGGCAACAAATTTAGAACCTCTGCAAACATGATACATACGCCCTTTAATCCCCAATGCCTGCGGTCACAGCTCTGAGTGCCCAAACACATGTTGCTTCCCTACCATGATTGCTACGTATAGAACTGGAGCCGTAGGACTGCTTTACATAAAATGGAACTTTAAGCTTGTAGCAGCCTCCAATGCAGCTCTGGTTGGTGCAAGCACTAAGGGCACCTGAGTGGCACCCAAAGACCACTGAAACTAACCACTGAAACTGATATGACTGACCACTGCTCCGCCCAAAAGGGAGCTAGCACAGTTGGATCACCCCTGGCTACGGCCCTGCCCGGCACATTTGCAACTGTAAGACCCATCCCGCCTTTTCCCGCCTTTCCGTTCCAGCTTTTCCACTCCACCCATACTACCCTTCCGTGATGTAGTCATTCCAGCGTGCAAGGTATGCTGCCATGGGCCGATATGCCACGTTTGGCTGCAAGCACACAGACAGGAACTTCTTCTCCTCAGCAGTAAGCACTGCCAGCTTGCCATCGGCCGTGATGTTATTGTCCAGCTCTGCTACTGCATTGGTCCGGCGCCGATCAAACTCCTCCTCACTAATCTTCTTCTGTAACCTCAGCCAGAAGAGGTACTCAAACGGCCTCCCACCAAACCGGAGGTACAACAGCAAGCAACCGAGGCTCCACGTATCCCACCGCATGCAGTGCCGCCCGCCACGCTTTCCGGCCTCCGGAGGGTTGTAGGCTTCTGTACCGACCCCCCACCATGTCCCCCCAAGGTCCCAAGCACCCCTCAGCAGCAGAGACGACCCACAATCTCCCACCTTCACATGAAGTTCCTCTAGACCCCCACTGAGTGTGCCCTGCACCAGCAGGTTGGCTGGCTTAATGTCTCTGTGAATGCTCCCAGAGTGCTGATGGAATGCCGCTACAGCCTTTACAGCCTTGACCATGAATAGCCGGGCCATTTCTGGAGACATCATCCCCCCATTGCATAGGCGCTCCCTAACAGCCTCCAAGCTGCCAAGCTCCGCATACTCCATAAGCAGACAGGGAGCAGCCTGCTGAAAACCAGGCAGCTGCGTCCTGCCGTGCTCATATAGGAAGATAGTATGGGAATTGATGCCATTTGGAGATGCCTTAACCAACACTGCAGCTTCGTTGCCGTATATGTTGGCCATGGCACCCAGATAGAACCAGTCATAGCCGTGGTACTTGCCGCCCTCGGGGTCGACTTTCGCTAAGGGCTGGGGATACTTCAGTGCCATGAGCTGCCATTCATCAAACTCAGCAGCTGCCTCGGTTGGCTTCTGAGGCCCTACTTCTGCCACTGTGGTCCCTGCTGCTGCTGCTGATCCTGCCACTGCTGCTTCCATTGTCCCCAAACCACCTTCTGGTCCCTCCAGCCGAACACCCCAGCCCACACTCCCTGCTATTGTTGCCTTCTCGGTCTGCTGCTGAATCTGCCTTGCCCAGACCAACTGCACAACGCCATAAGACCCTGCCCCCAGCTTCCCAACTTCAACCACCTGCCACTTCCTGCCCGTTTCACGCTTGTGCAGGCCGTCACCTTCAATCTCCACACCCAACACCTCAAACGAGGTCGCTTGACCTTCGCTCAGAGCAAGGCACAACGAGGCTCTTGAAGCCTCAAGAGTGGCACCAGCAACACCGCCATAAACATCCTTCCAGGCTGGCGACGCTGCTGCTTCTGTTGTTTCTGCTGCATGGGCACACCCTGCCTGCGCCATAGCAGCGGAATCAGGAGCAGTGCGTGCACCCCTTTCAGCACCACCAGAGTCCACTGCTGCTGCTGCTGCTTTTGCGAAAAGTGCATCAACAGCAGCAATAGCAGCAGCAGTGCAGTCCCATGCTGCTGGTTCAGGAGCAGCAGCAGTGTCTATACCAACAGGAGCCACCCCAGCAGCAGCACCAACGCCTGGTACTGCTGCAAGACCATCAGTAATCCTTGCTGCAGCAGTAGGGTGGATTTGCTGAATTTTAATAAGCACGGCTTTGGTAGGAGGATGGCATGCAAGCACACTACCATGCACCCCTTTGCCTGCTCCTGCCCCACTTTCTGATGTTGATGACTGGTGGCTGCTGGCTGCTGCTGCCACTGCCCGGCGACTTTCGAAGGGTGCGTGCGAGGGGATCCCTTGCATGGATGCTAGACGGCCACTAGCCTGCCGTCCTTGAAAGAAAGGCACGAGTCTGTTCTCGCGAGCTGTTTGTGCTGCTGCTGCTGAGTATGCTGCAGTAGGTACTGGTGGAGCCTGTCCCTCCAAAACATGAACACTTCCAATCTGCTGCTGGACGGGCGGCGGCTCCCAGCTAAGGGCTTTGCGGTGGCTGCTGGGGCCAGCGTGATTCCCATCTGCGTCAACTAAAAGGGTTTGCAGAATCTCGGCAGATGTCTCCTCTGCGCTGCTCACACACACCCCTTGGTAGGACGGTCCATGGCTCTTGGTGCTGTGCTGTGGTGCCATGCTGTAAGGCCCTCCAGCAGTACCAGCACCAGCACAAGGCATGCCCCCAAGGGCAGCTGCACCAGTGTTGCTGCAATGCTGGTTCGGTAATGGGAGCTGCGGACTGTTGGAGACATAAATCGGCTGCATACCCAGCCCTAGTTGGTCCCCTGCAACCACTACAGCTGATAAACATGCAAGGCCTGGTGCTGCTGCTGCTGCTGCGGATGTAGACGGTATTGCCTCTGCTCCTGCAGCACCCACAGCAAAGCCAGGCTGCAAGGCTGCTCCCGCTGATACACTTGCCCCTCCGGGTAATATGCTGGGGCCTGCCGCTCCTTGCTGCTGATGCATTTGCATGAAGGGCGTCAATAGGGTTTGCAGAAATCCCAGGAACTCCACCGGGCCCTCCCCCACCTGTGCCAGCAGCCTCAGGTTCTCAAGCTGTGCTAGTGCAGAATTCAGTGCAATTATCACCCCTGGTGTCGAGAAAAGCTTAGTGAGCTGGGGATTGGCAGCCATTAGTTGCTCATCTTGCATGAACATGCTGATGTGTCCAGCAATGGTGGCAAATGCCGCTGATGACGAGTTGCTGCTGGTCTGCCACTGGTCCATGCTAAAGACTGCAGCTGGTTCAGGTAACCCTCCTGGATGGTGGAACCCTTCCACCTGGTCTGCTAGTGGATGCTGGTGTGTGAGCGGAGATGGCCCTTTGCTGAAGCTATGTTTGCCAGACTGGACACGCTGCTGCTGTAGCTGCTGTTGCTGTGCAGATGAGGGTCCTGGGTCTGTAGGCCCCTATGGACAGAACACAAGCACAATGACTTATACAGGAAATGCGAAAGTACAGCATCTACCTGTCCTTTGGGACAAGTCCATGCAAAGGGAACATGACAAAGGACAACATCGAATGTTTCTCCTACGATTGCAGCTGCTCTGAAGTGAATGTGTGAAGGGACTGTTTTGTATAAAGAGCCTCAGAGCAGGACACTGCATGGATCCATTCGCACAAGCTTAATTCCCTTTCCTGCGCATGTGCATATGTGGGAGACGATGGAATGCAGGGCCCATCAGCGAAGATGCTGTTTTGCCTCCCTGTGTTCACGTTTCCATCAATACAAGCAGTGGGGGTGCGTTGAGTGATGTAATTGAGCTGTGATCAATCATTCCAGGCAGCAGGATGGGCCCAAGGGTAGCATTAAGACACAACATGGTGCTTACCTCCAACAGTTGCCTTTTGCTTGTCAACGGAACAGTTGAAGGAGCCCTTCTATCAGCTAGCAAGAGGCTGGCAGACCATGGCAGGGAACCAGAGGCCAATGGCAAGGCTGCCTGAAAAACAAGAAGCATGATAATCACCCTTCTTCCTTTGGGACGTACACGGGCTTGCTTCAAAAGGCTGTGCCATGCATGTTTGCTGCAGGATGATGGGCCGGCATGCTGTGGCTTCACAGGGGGTTTGATGCCTCATTACTTCATGTATGGCTCCTTGATCCAAATGCAAACTCATGTACAGAACAGCTCTTCCCAAGATGTGTTGGTAAAGGAGACTGCCAGGCACTTACTTCATCAGCGGTAAGGGCATGTGCGCGCCTTTTGCATCCCAGCTTTGTACCAAGCAGACTGTCTGGTACCCTGGCTTGTGGTACTCCCTGCAGAGGAAGCGTACGGTTGGCATCCTTTAGTTTTTTGACAGCAGCATGGGGATACGCCCAAGCATTATTCGCACACCTCTTTATCTGGACCACAGACTTCGTACGCCACGCTTTCAACGCCCGTATGCCTGGCACCGTTTACGCAGCCGTTTGCGTCCCTTGTTGCGAAGACAGATGTTTCACATCCAGCGCAGGGGTCCCTGTGGCCTTTTGCGGCAATATCATGGGACGACATAGCTGATGCAGTCACTCATAGATAGAACTGTCAGAGAAGTCAGACACAGGACTGCAATGTGTCAATAGAGGCTGCTATGCCTGAACTTGCTGGCAATGAGTGCTTGGGCCAAATATCATGGCTGGCCACCTGTGCCTCATATGCAGCGCATTTGGCACGTATACTTCATCCTTGGAAGCGTAATTTGAGCCCGGAGTCCCCAGCAGCATTGGCTGGTAACAACTCTGACCCGGGTGAGGCCCTGGCAGTTTGAACACTCTTGAATCAAGTGCCAAGGGTCAAACGGGAATCATACTAGTGCCTAGCCTTCCTTTGGTTCGATGCTCTTTCTCCAGCACTCGCGTACTAATGCAATGGTGATTGGGACAGCAGCGCACCCGCTATTGGTGACTGCAGATACCTACACGGATGCGCATGCCGAAGGAGTGGACTTGACCTCCACTTGGGTTCTCTGCAGACCCAAGTGGAACATACAAGCCGGAAAGTTAGAGTTACTGCACGAGTATTGAGTGTATGGAGGTATCTGGATTGGAAGCGGCAACCCAGGACTTTGTGCTCCATCTACCACCAAGGCAATGAGTTAAGGAAGCAAGCAAGATGACGAGTCATTTGGGATTATCGAGGCTCCTTTGCAATAACCAGTTGAATTAATATCGCAGTATTAAGGCAACCTTGTAATGCGGGAGCTGAAATAACGGTGTCAGAGAGGTACGCTATGGCATCCACAGCCAGCAAGTTCAGAGGGCACAGCAAACAATCAAAAGAACATCATGCATTTTAGCCTGGAAGCCCCTCACCCCACCACAAACTAGTTTGGTGCCACAAACTGGGCCAATCGGTGGATTTAAGCCGAGAAGTGTTTGCAGTACAATGCATTGGCCATGTACACTACAGCATTTGTACAGGCACTTTAACCTTAAAAAATGAGCGCAGAGAGAGAGAGAGAGAACTACGCAGAGAAGGGGGGAAATCCCTTCTTGCATATGTTAAGGGAGTGGACCCTTACCTAATACATATAGATAGGCCCACTACTTGTACCATTCGGAAAAATGAGCGCATATGGGAAGGGATTCATCCCTGTGCAACAAGTTCTGGTCCAAGTCAGAAAGGACACAGGCCAATGAACCTGAAGCCTAATTTGCAACAAGTGTGGCTCTCTTAAGGGTCCACCCTGTAACAGTCCATCTCATCCCATCCACCATGCTGAACACCATATCCCCAGGTGGCTTCCAGTGTCTTCTCCACTTGGTCATGCCCAACAGTCCTCAAAATCTCTTCCTCACACATCATGACTGCCTGAGGCTGCTAGCTGAAGCAGGGGATGCTACTTGCATTGGTCAGGTCTTCTTGGATGCAGCGCTTGAGCTTGTGTTTTAAAGCTTGTTGCAGTCAAGCTTGTGCCCTGCCTTCCAGTGTTGTGTCTGGCAGGTCCCGCAGCAGTAGTAGGAAGCATGGCAGCGACTGCATGCCTGCACAAGGACATCAACACAGAAACATCCTCTTAGGAGGGTATCCTACATGTGCATGCTTGTGGTATTAGAAACAGAGTATGCGGTAATCATGTCGTATAAACGGCAGAAGCCATTTATCTACATGGTCAGCGAAGTGCTAAACGTCACTCAGACGTCACCGGCTGTAACATAAAAGCTTCAGGTGGTTCACCAACCCACTTGCCACCTCGCTTTCGCGGCTTAGCCCCCCAGCCATCATCCTTGAGGAAAGATGTGCACATAGTGCTCCTGTCCATAATCCCAACCGGTGTAGCATGTTTCCACAACTTCAACGTGTCAGCTCAGCCTGAATAATAACTTTGTCTTACCTTGGGCTTCTTGGATGCAGCTCCTGAGCCAGGCAGCTGCAGGCACCAGGGATTAGAGCACACAGAGCCCCAGATGACAGGCACAGCTGCCATGGGTGCAAACAGAGGCAACATGTGCTCTGGCGTCAAACCTGCCGTGCTGCTGAGCTGCTGCACTGCCCTGCAGGCAGTACTGAAGGCAACCTGCTGCTGCTGGGGCAGCAAGCCGGATATGGACGATGTGACAATCTCAGCTTTGGCCACCTGCAGCAGCTGGAGCATGCAGCACTTGTCATGTCCACTGGTGAGGGATCCCCAGGACACTGCTGGGTAAGCCCGGCCCCTCAACATATACTCTACCTGTCTCCCGGTTTGCAGCTGAGGTTGCAGTTTGGTCAAGGCTGCTGATGAAGCAGCTACTATAGCAAGCATCCGCATGGCAAGCGCAGCACATAGCTTCAGCTGGTCCAACAGCTGCTTCCTGGCTGGCCCTTCACTGCTGCTGGGGTCCCTGGTGGAGCTGTTGCTGGAGCTGCTTTGCGGGGCCTTGTTATTGGAGCTGCTGGTGGCAGTGGTGCTCGAGCTGTTGCTGGACCTTAAGGGGAGGTTGTTGATGGAGTAGATGGTGGGGCCGTTGCTAGAGGTACTGCAGGGCTCCTGGCTGGAGCTGCTAGTAGCCCTGGTGCTGCTGCCGTCGGGACCATTGCTCAGCCTGTTTCCAGGGTTGCTCGCAACACCAACAGCAACAGCTGACTGCTCATCCAACAGCTGGGCAAACACCTTCAAGAAGTATGCTTCTCTTTCTTCCTGTGACTTCATCCAAAGCAACTCCTCACATACTTCTGCAAGCCTTGGTGCGTCCACCAGATCCCCCCACAAGACATCCAAACGCACCATGATATCCCAGGCAGCACACCTGCAAATGCAACACATAGAAGATGCATTGATATTTAGACCGTGCCCAAACGCCGCCACATCAGATTACATAAAGGCATAAACAGTATCCTGCAAGTTGTACACGATTTGTAGGAGTTATCTGCGACATCCGCTTTCAACTCTAACTTTGGCAAACTTTTAGACCAGCCCCAGAGGAAAGCGACACTTAAGCTTTCCATGGCGCATTGGCCCAACTTCCACCTACTTATGGCCCAATGTTTGCAGCGTACCTGAACAGAATGGATTGTGCTCTGCATGCCATGATGGTGACCAAGTCTGAGAGCATCTTGTGAGCTGCCCATGGCTGTGCCTCCACCTTGTACCAGAGCCAGGACGGCCAGCCTTCTGGTGTGAGCTCAGATGACTCCACGACAGGACCACAGGTTGGGCAAGCATCTCCACCACTGCTGGTGCCACAGGAGCACACTGGGTTGCTACTGCCTGTACTGCTCATTCCCCTGCTATTGCCTCCATCACTGCTTGCGTTGGACAAGACAGTCTTCTGGAGCATGCTTGTGAAGAGGGATGACAGCCTGATGGCATTCACAACCATTGCTGCCGCTGCCTTGGCTGTTTTTTTGTTGCTCATCATGCTAACTTGCCGGGGAATGCTGGTGGGGAGGATGTGGTTAATGAGCCTGCCGCCAGGTATCAAACAGAGTGGGGCATATGGGCAGCAGAGGATGTCATTGGCCAGCTGGAACAGGTCATCAGCCTTCTTCTCCATGAGAGGTGACATAGGGGCTGCACACACAGAACAAGATGTGTAAGCAAGCTGTCAGAACCTGCTGCATTTCTGCTGTTCAAGTCCAGGGCTCAATTTCACCTCAATTGATGTGAAGATATTGAAAGTAATGCTGGGTGCAAGTGCCTATGCCTCCTGTGGTGAAGATACATGCGATTGTGCAATGGGCATCGCTGCATGGCCTTTGCCATGTCACGCGGCGCATGCCAAGCTGCAGCTTAAGAACCTAGTGTCTTTCAGCTGGCATGAACAGACACCTAAGTTACCCAATGTTATTGCATATACTTGTGAACTCACAGAAACAAGCATTGTACAACACCAGAAGCGTATGCCTTACCAAAGGGATCCAGCTTCACATCTGCCCGCGGCTCAGCTTCCCCACTAGAGCAGTTAAAGCTCAATCCTGGGTCCCTATCCAGCAGCTTGTTGATGACACAAATGTAGCTCTCTATCACCTGGCAGATGGACAAGTGCTGGGCCCTGGCTTCTGCAGCTGGAAGGTCCTCCAGGCTTGAAAGCAGGCGCTGCGGCAGATCCACAAGCATATCAGCTGCTTGAGCTGCTACAGCATCCTTGAACTCCAGCTGCTCGCCTGAAGGTTGGCTGAGGAGGTCTGTGAGCAGGTCCCACACAGGGCTGTCTGCATGCTGGGTCACGAAGGTCTTGCCAAGCACCCAAGTGCCTTCTATAGTGAGGAGCACTAGGTCTGCAATCATACAGTAGGAACTTGATCAGGCCCAGGTAGGAGCCAGAGGGTTGCAATTTGAGGTCGTGCAGAAGTAAGGATAGAAATGCATGTATCAGGCATACAAATGTTTTTTGATAATGCTGGAGTGAGGAAGCAAAGAATCAAGGCAAGGCAGTAGCTACTGGTGGAGCTGCAGAAGCTGAACAAGACACTTGGCAAGACTCTTAATGTGGAAAGTGCCCTTGCCACTTTGATGGAGCACTTGCTGAGTAAATGTCCCTGACAATGTCCCAGCTGCTATGCCAGTGGGCGCTGCATGCATATGTACAACTCCAGCGCAGAAAGAGCTGCAGCAACAGATGATTATGCATGCATGCACTTCATGCTGGCAGATCTGATTTTGCTGCAATGTCTGTCTCCTGGTGCCTTACCTACAGAGAGCTTGGCCTCCTTCTTGACAAGTGCTGCTCCTTTCAACAGGAGCTGCAGCGTGTCAAGTAGCCAGTGTGTTGCAGGGGTCCTATGGTTGGCTTCTGTAGATGTCCACATGACCTCAGGCACAACATATATCAGATAAGAAGAGTGCCAGAGGGGCATGGACACCTTCAGACCCTCAGCTGCCACCTTCTGTGTGTTGGGCTTCCTGCCAGTGCTGGAGGATGAACATGGAGCTTTCCAGACCAGCTCCTGCTGCTGGCGGTTGTGGGCAATGGCAGATGCAAGGGACACAGACAGCAGATCCTGGCATTCTGGGCTGCACATCTGCTGGATGAGCTCCTTCCGAGCTGGTTTGAGGCTCCCCTGGGGCGCTGACAAAGCCACACTGGGTGAGGAAGGGGCAGGTTCTGAGTTGACCACCATCTGACATGTTGTGCAGTCTCTCACTAAGTGAGGGTTTTCACTGGTGCACAAGATCAGAAGGTTGCGGATGAGGATACAAAGCTCCTGAGCGCAGATGCCAGCTTCTCTGGCCAAGGGCAGACCAGATGTAGGGTGGATCTGGCTGGTGGGGAGGAGGGTTAACTGCTGCACCTGCATATCAAGGGAGTCATGTTGCTTTGTTAAAATTAATGCCACAAAGAACAGGTGAGAACTACTGCCACTGCGCAAGTTAACTTTTCCACAGGTTGAAAAACTGCCATAACCGAACTGTTTCATACAAGCTTCCAAGGGAAACATTGGATACCTATACCTTCCTTTGCATCAAACCATAGGTGCGCTGGAACCCACGGCAATCACACCTGCTCCCAGGTTCAATGAATCTGATGACGCTTGCCGCTTGTATTACCTGCTTGCAGAGAGTTGGCAGCCATGGTGAACCAGCTACCGTCTGAATCACAACCTTGACAGCATCCTCGCTGAGCTTTGAGAAGCGAAGGGCATCCAGCAGCCTCAGGGTGGCTGCAATTAGAGGGACTGGAGCTGGAGGCACGGTACCCTGCTGGCAGCTTGCAGTTCTACATGACTGGACTGCTGCCCTGATCTGCTGAGCAGCAGTGCTGCCTGCGCACATGCTTATTGTAAGCTCTGCTAGGTCTTGAGCCAGGCTTTCAAACGGTCTGACCTCTTGCCATCCTGGGCGTTGGCAACAGGCACTGCGCTCCGAGAACCCAGGCAACCAATTTCCTACGATGTGCTAGTAGCTATAGGCTTGCAGATGCCTTTCAGGTTCGACGATCACATACAGCCTTGTCAGCCAACCGAGAAGTGAACCACCGGTCACATGGCCAGTCGTGATTCCCCGTAGATTTCCCTGTAGCCCTTGTACTCTGACTACTGAGCGGATGATATAATAAAGATAAGGATTACTCTAGAGCGTCCGGCTTCTTAAGCTCCGGGGATTTTGTGGACCTTGAGAAGCGGTCCGAAGACTCGGTTGGCCTTGAAGCTGAAGGTGGTCTTCTGAAAGCGCACACGCGCAGTTCATAGACATTCTCACAGAAAAAAGACAGCAATTCCATTTCAAAGCAAGTGGTTGGTGCTAGTTAGCAGTTGCCAAGGCTCAAGCACTCGGAAGTGGCATGTGGCACCAGTTCACTCTAGTCACGAACGCTTAGGTCCCCATCTAGAAGGCCTGGAGGCTTTCTAAGTGCACATGCTCTGCTCATGGCCACCCTTGTAATAGTCTGCGGCTATCGAGGGCTTTCACTAAATCCTGTTTTGCCCTCGTCTTCGTGGCGATCTCGTACCCTGGTTGTGCCTGATCCTCAACACGGATCAACCTTCCTAGAGGTACTACCGGTAGGAGGCACCACGATGATTTACGTGAAATGCTGCACGTGCAAACTGCTCTCCTCTGTCGTGCTCGGGCTCGGGCTTCTCTTAGGAGTCAGACTCGTGAACCGTCGCTTATTGGAGCTATACAAAGCGATTACCAAAGGTATGCAGCAGGTTTTAAGGAGTCTTTGTTTGGCACTGCCTCAAATACCATGCGGCGCTGCTGAATGACATCCTAGATACCCCGGCTAGGCTGCTGGGATTGCTGAGTGTGCACCTAATGAGAGTTGCACCTAATGAGAGGGCTAAATGCTAACCAAGCGACCTCCATGCAGGCAACAGTATGACAGAAGCCTCAGTAACCAGCTGCCTGCCCATTGCTCTCCACCACAGCTCACTGCAGCAAGCTTTTCAGCAGCTGGATCAGCGCCACTTGTTTGGTGTAGTCCCCAGGGTTTGCCGCCTCTGGCACCAGCTGTCCATCAGCAGCATCAGCCGCCTGGAAATGATAGTCTGCACAGTGCAGACAGCAGAGCAGCTCAGCCTTTGGATGACCAACCATGGCATCAGCTTGCAACACTTGAGCATACGTTTGGCAGAACCTATGTGCCATCGTATAAGTGAGCTGCGACCCCTCCTACAGTCAGTGGAAGCTGCTGAGCAGCTTCGCAGCCTTCACATCTCCATTCCTAGTGCAGCTGATGGCCCATCGCTGGGCCTCTCACTCAAAAAGCTGACCAAGCTGGCAAGTCTGCGGATCGAAGGCTGTCATTTCAGTGGCTGTGCACTCCGTAATGCCATCGCCCACGTATCCACACTGAGGAGCCTTACCCTGGACAGAATCCGCACTCCTTCGGATTGGGGTGCCGTCATGCAACAGGTCTCAACACAACTTGTGCAGCTTACAAGTCTGGAGCTTACTGCTTGGGTTGGCATCAAAGCTGCAGACCTAAGTCACCTCTGTGCCCTTCCTCAGCTGCAGCAGCTTCAGTTGAGACACTATGTGTATGCTAGTGAGCTGATCAAGCTTGAACCGTTGCCCGTAACCACAATCCGTATTTATATCCAGGATGGTAATGAGGCAGAGGTGGACAGATGGCTTCAAAAGTCTGCTGCTAGCTCGCAGGAGCTTGTATTCCATAGGTCCACACATTCCAGCAACAACGATGTTGCCTTCCCTTCCTTATTACTACCCCTGCAGCATGCCCCACTGCTGAGGAGTCTGACTCTGTGGAACATGCAGCCCAATCTGACCCACCTGGCAGCTCTCACTCAGTTGACTGCCCTGGGGCTCAAGACCTGTGGGATAGATGATGCAGGGATACTGAGTTTGGCAGGACTGTCCAGGCTGCGGACCCTGGATGTTTCGGGTAACAAGGGTATGTCAGGCGCTGGCCAAGGCCATGCCAGAATTGACTGCTTTATATGTAGACGAGGTCACTGCTGGGAAAGCGGCCAGGCATGCCTTTGGCCGGCAGAAAGTCAAGTCCTGGTCGTAAAGCGCCTATGACCCCGCATGTCTAAGCAGGTTCAAAGCCAGTGACACAATATAAAACAGTCATAGCTTAATTGGTTTGAAATGTGCAACTCTGCTGTGAGGCAGGTGCGTTTGTCACATGGCAGGGCCCAGACAGACTGTTGCCATGCTTCCTTGGTTCCAGTTGAAGGGCGTGCGGTCCCAGTCGTGATGGATTTTTATCGCAGACTCCACCTCTTTTCCACAAAGTCTTTAAGTGGAGTTTGCTGCTTTGCAGGTCGAGGAATTATGATGATGGCTCGTTGAGATAATTGGTTGGAAGTTTGGCATGCCTTGTGTAAGTGTTTTACCAGGTAAAATTGCAACAGGGAGTTTGAGTTGTCGTTGGTTTGATTGCTGTCTAGATTGTAAACTGCTGGGAAATGGGCGTCAAGGCGCCAATGGTTTCAAGTCGTAATGGTGCTAGCCAACTTTGAACCCGATTGGACTGTTAACTCTTATAATGGGGCTGCCTCCGTTGTGGCAGGAGCTGCTGTCTTTGCTCTGAAGAAAGTCAAGGGAGCTTCAATATTCCAAAGTGGCAGGTATGTTCTTGTAAATCGATAACTGTTTCTCTTGGCCGACAGCACTCAAGTGTGGCGCAGATGCAAAGCTTAGCTGTTCTGCATCTGTAGCAGTGGGACCCTGTACCAGGCTGCCTTCTAACTAATTGCACATGCATGGTTTGTGCATTTCTACCGATGGTTGAAATGAGGGAATGCACTGACGTGGCCTTGCAGACTGGACAACGTCTTGAGATCGCAGCTTCAGTTATGGTTTGTGTGCTGCTGCTCTGGCACCTGTTAATTGTGTGGCTGTGTTGCTGTTGTGGGGTGGGCAGGAGTCGTTCATCAGAATATGTTGAGGTAATGCATGACTGTGCACAGTGCACGGTGTCAGGAGCTGTGCATCTCTCATGCGTTCGGAGATGCCGGAGCTTCTGTTGAATGGGAAGGTGGCATGCAATGTTGCGGCCAATGTGCAGGCCGAGGGGCTATTTAATACGGTACTTTTCGAAGCAGCAATACCTTTATAAAGGTTGCAACGGAGGAGAAGCACCCGTGCACTCTGTGGTGTTTTGTAGAATCAGAACTGATGCCTTCGAGCACATCATGCATGTGTTGCATATGGTTTCCTGTCCTTGTATGGATGTCATGCTCTGCAGTTTGCCTTGCTTGGGGCTGACAATAAAAGCATGCTTGAGTAAGAGATGTGGTGGTAAATGTGGCAATGGTCGGTGCTGAATGTTAGATTAACCGGTAATGTTTTGTCTCAGATGGGGGACATTAGATAAAAGCGTGTAAATGCCTTCAGTGTGCATGTTGGGTGTGCGTGCAGTGGGAATTGCAGCCTGTTTTATTAGCAGGATTTGGTTACCGTTCTATTGTCAGGACGTCGAGCAATGGTTACACCGGTGCCGAAGACTGCCGGCCGGTGCGCGCCGCGAGCAAGACTGTGGCCTACAGGGCATCCAAGGCTGTGCTTAGGGCGTCTATGTGACCGCCTCTGTCAGTACCACAATCTGAGCGCATTGCGGAGAGAAAACGAATGCGGAAGGAGCGGTTGCTGCGATGGACACTCGCTTCTGACCAATTTTCCCGAAATAACTTTTGGCAGGAAGGCTTTCTTTGCCTGGCATTCGGCATGCGTGTCCTTTATGTGTCTCTCGATGGCACTGCAGAACGTAATTTTGGATATCGGCTGTGTGTAACACCAGCGCCTGTGGGTGACCACGGGACGGACTGGCCGAAATAACTCTGGCCAAGAAGCATTGCTCGGCCTAGCTTTCTGCAGGCGTGTCCCTCATGTGTATGTCGACAGCACTGCAGAACGTAAATCTGGATTCCGGCTGTGTGTGACACAACTGCCTGCGGGTGACCATGGGGCACCCGAAGTGGGCTGAACAGTTCATAGCAGCAAGCCGAGCATTCTGCAAACATGTTTCCTATCAGTTTTAAGACAGCAATCTGAGACGTGCATCAGGCTTTACACGGCTTCTGCCACAACTGCCTGCAGAGCAGCAGCCGGTCAGGAGGAGAACGCCCGCGGGGGGGAAGAACTGGCATGCATCTGATTTAAAACAAAAAACAATGGCGTTAAGAACGGAGCTACAATTGGTTTGCCTTGAATAAATTGATGGGCTGTAAGCGGGTATCGGGTGGACTGTACTTCAGCCTGAACTTGCCTTATGACAGCTGTGGGACTCTTTAGTTGATGAAGGTGATGAACACTAGTTGGAATTCGGCTGCTGTGCTGTATGTGTATGCTGAGTTGTAGTTAGTGTGAATGTTGGATGCTTGTCGGCTGTGATTGGTTGTTCCCAGTGCTCCCTTGCTGGTGCAATCTTTGCATGGGCTAGACGCAGGCACACCGGTGTTGCTGCTGAACCAATGACTCAGCTGTAGCAGCTCAAGTAGAAGCTGGACCTGATACTTTGGGCACATGGGGCCAGTCTTACTAGGAACAAGGTTTCTTGATTGCATGTGGTATACAGAGTTAGCTAGTGCAGAAGAGTGCGCTCACTACAGCCCTTCCTCAGCTGTGACAGCAGCTTCATTTTAAGGAATATGTACCGTGTACGCTAGGGAAGTGAGCAAGCTTGGACCTTTGGCATACATTCACAGTTTCGCACGTTATAAAGGATGGGGCTGAGGCAGAGCTTGGCAGATGGCTTGAGCAATATGTGGCAAGGGCCTTTAGCAGTAGAGGCTAGCACGTAGAAAGACTGGAGCAGTTACACCCATGCCCTCGTACTGGCATCCATGCAGCCAGCCAGCAGCCGCACCGCAGCCCAGCTAACTGCAGCACTGGATCCGCAGCCTCAGGACAGCAGCTGAAAGCAGCAGCGAAACATTCTAACTACTAAAAGGCAACAAGCCGCCACTCCCTAATCGGCGGATAATTAATAAGGGCCACGCACTCTCCACGGTACAGAAACTTTACCAGACGGGGCGGGGGCGGGGGCAATGCCGTGGTGTGAGGCTGTTAAACATATACAGTATCAAAAGCCGGCTGGCCCAGGCGCCCCAGCCACCTTGCTGTATCCGCCCCTCCTTGGTCTACCCATGTATGTCAGACTGCCACACTGCATACCACCACTGCAATACCTGCATGGTGAACAACTCATCAGCCGCAACAGCAGCACAACAGCAAAACAAACCACCAAAGAGTCAAGTCGTAGCTGCACACATCCAGCTAGGATAGGTCGGAACGACCAAACACATTGCTTGGGGCAAACCCCGCCCATCTCCCCGCGCCCTTCCGCTCAACAGAGCAGGAAACACCACATAAATGGCAGGAACAAGAACCAGCACCTGAGTACGGTGTCTTTACATATCAAGAGTCCAAACCACAGGGGATAAAACATTTGGCGCTTGCAGTTCTATAAGCTCATCAAAACAGAGTGCACCTTCCGATTCTGAACGAAAGAGACCGACCTAAGTGCGCCTCTATTCTCACAAGCAAGAGCCTCTGATATAGGTAGCCACATGCATCAGAGTCTCCAGCAGACTTATCAGGGAACCATGCCACCTGGTACACACAGCAACAAGCTTCACAGTACATTGTACCACACTAAGTATCCGGGCTTAAAACCTTTCCCGCACAGCAACATCAGCAGAAGTGAGAAGTAAAATATTGTTACATTGTTACATTTACGCACACTTGTTGGTGGCGTACAACTAAGGAAGTAGAGCCTGCTGGTGAGGGGACCCACACCCAGAGCACAACCTCAGTTCTGGCTCATCACCACAAAGCCACCTCCGACCCTACCACCCCACACTTCAGCGTCTACACCATGGCCTCTGGGTCCTTCTGGGCGTGCATGTACTGAAGATAACGACACAATGCACCCAAGCCATGCATACATGCACAATGAACATGAACTACAGCACACACCAGGTTAAAACACCAGGATATGCAGGTATACCCATGCCCCTTCTGAAAATGTCCACACATGTACTGGCACAAACATGCATGATGAACAATGCCCACCCTGGGCCAGGGTCACAGAATTGGTTCAGCAGCTCTCTGCCCACACTGCCTTTTTGCTGTTAAGGCTGGAGCGTCAGCTCTGCCCTACCACTGTCCGTTGTTGACAATAGCTAGGGTGTAAGGCCCGCCTAGAAGGCCGCCAAAGAAGTAAAATATGCATATTGTTAAGGCCCTGCCCGCTCGTTGTGGCAAGTATGTCCCTGCTATTCTGCCCGTGATGGAACCATCCTAGCACATCAAAACCAGGCATACTTCATTACCAACACATAATGGTGCCCTGGTATCGACTATCGGCAACCAGTCCATTCTAAATGTCACCTTTCTATTTAACATTGATGATATGCAGAAGCAAAAAGTGCCATAGGCCGCGGACCTCAAGCTGTCACAAAGAACAACGAGGCGGAACATAATACGGGTTGTCTTCAGCGTGAATGAAAACACATGCCTAGACATGAGGTCCAGCAGTTGAAAGGTGCAGGTCAAAAGCAGCCAAATCCTCCCAATTTCACCGTTGTCAAAAAGCCAGGTAACTATATTGCGTAACCCAATCTCGATTAGTCCTCAACAGTGGCACCACACACCCAAACCCAAACCATAGTACGCACCCGCCACCTCAGGGGCGCTTAGCACACTATTCCCTAAGCCATAAGCCCTAAACCCTGACAGCCAAACCTTGTTTGAACCACCTTATTAGCTCACACCCACCTCAAGCACACTTAGCACACTGTTGGAAGGTGAGTACAGCGAGGCTAGCACAGCTGAAATGTTCTTCTGATGTCTTAAACAAACACCGCCCACTTCAGTCTCAAGCCCCTCCGTAAACAATGTTACAACTCCGGCCATCCTGCCACACTCTGGTCTCCTCAACAAGTCTGCCCCCATTTCCATGGTCAAAATCTGATACATGCCTTGCTCGTCGACCATGAGATACACATACATACAGTTTGTTCTTAAACTGGCAAACCCATCGGCACGCGTTCGGTGCCACAGTGCCCCCCCCCCCCACCCTAGCTCAAAACAAACTGCATTGCTGCTTGCAAAACCGCCTGCTGGAATTCTAGCTCACTCATGGTTACATGGTTACATCTACACACACAACATTTGTGGCGTACAGTTAAGGAAGTAGGCCTACTTAGTGAGGACCACCTACCCCAGAGTATGACTCGGCCAGTCCAACTCCTCAATCGGCTCACTCAAAAGAGGGTTTAACAAACATGCCGGCCTTGAGATACACAATGATCACCACCCTAACCCTAGTTCAAAACAGGATGTCATGAACCTCTGGCAAATCCTGCCGTGATATTGCAAGGCCGCTCAGAGTTCAGCTTCTCTTGTGCATGCTGCGGAGCAAGTATTGCAGCCGGCCCAGCTTTAATGCTAGCCGCAGAGGAGAGTGCACTGCTTGCAGAGACAGGTTTAGGAACACTGCCCAAATCAGGATGCCCTTGCCAATGAACCCCCCAAAGACTCCTTCTCCTCTACATTCTGCTAACAGTATGTACAGTTACCAGCCAGGCCTCAAAATGAAGAGTCCCACTCTGCATTTCCTTCTACTGTAAGACCTGGCTCACTGTAGAGTAAGCAACTTGATTCAACATGGGGCCTCAATGTCTGCACCGTTTTCTATTCTATGACTCTGCCAACCCCTAGACCCTCATCCCTTACACACAGATGTAACCCCGAGTACACCAAACACCTTCGAGTATTGCTGCCCCCAACCCTCCGGTACCTGCCCCTACTAAACAGTCGGGGGCTTCCCCTCTGCCAAAACCCCTGCTCTTCTCCACACCTAAAACCCTAAACCCTTTTCTCTCAACCCTAATTCTTGAAGCCTACACCCTAACCCACCCATAGCTATCTACAGCCCCCCTTCCACATCTCTCCTCTTGCCCTTCCCTGCCCCTCTGGGGCCTCAGCGGAGTCACGAAGTACAAAGAGTCGCAGATTCAAAGCTTTCTAGGCGTCCCATCCAGCGGTGAATGACTTGCAAAACAATAGAGTCTTGCGGCAACGCTGAGGAGGGCCATATTCTGTATCTCTTTTTACTCCGTGACTCTGTAAGGCTTGGGGATGGAGTAGCCCAAACCAGACTCTGCAGAAAGTCTGGCTTTCTGACTCTGTTGACTCCAGAGCCAACAGAGCCTGCTCAAACAGCAGTCAAAATCCAGTATTGACATGAGTAACTCTGTCCACTCTTTGGTATATATTATATTATATTATACTATATTATATTACATTATTGTATGTATTATGTTAATATTCTGTTACCGAGGCTCTTCTGTGACTTCATCGCTCCAAAGTCCCACTGCTAGAGAGAAGCGGGAGAACCACACAGAGAAGGAGGAGAAACCCTTCTTGCGTACGTTAAGGGGATAGGCCCTAGTTCCACTGCCATACTCCGCTTAGCCGCGTTCACCTTTCCTTGCGCATTCTCAGCACATTTGGCCCGCCCAGCATGCGAATGAGCTCGAAACTGAACTCCCTGAACACTTTGAAGTCCCAGTACCATGTCCCACCCAGAGCTTACGAGCTTTCCCTCTGCATGTCATGAGAATCCAGCTAAAACCCTAGCTCACAACAGAATTGCTTAGAGCTCCCAACAGCTGACCCACTGTCATGTGCCATTTGTCAGACTGCTCCGCCGTTTAGCTTTTCTTGTGCATGCCCAGCATGTTCTGCAGTCCCAGCCCCAGCGTTTTGAGCCTCTGTGTGCTGCTGCTGCTGCTCCTTTTTCCTTTAGTGCCATTCCCGTCATCTTCGTAAAACACATCTCTGTGCAGATCAGCACTGCAATGCCTGCTT